>CM060964.1:15687910-15812910 GCA_030765045.1 Tenodera sinensis | reverse complement strand
GTGGCAGGTGATGCTTTTTCATTGTCACATTGACAATCAATACTTCATTTGCAAGCGTTGCAAGGCCACTGTTGCCCACTTACCCTCATACCACCGCAGGTATTGGGTAGACCATTTCAAGGACAGAAGCCCACAGTCCATGCTAGACCAGGGTAGTGCAGAAAGTGTCTAGTTAAACATCGTGCATTATAACTGTCTAAACCTGACTTACTACTCTGACGATATGCTCACTATAACTCTCTCGACACTCATTGACTGACTGTCCGTCCGACTCACTTATACAACCGAGCGACGATTATCGAAACTTCTCCTAAAATCCCGACCTTTGAACTTCTCGAACTGTCTGCAATCTCTTTATTCTCGCCACGCTCATTGTCCTTATTTACCGGCCGACGCTTACAAGTAGTTGTGTGAGGTAACTAACATTTGGTATCTTCTTTGCCCGTTAGGCCGCCGCGACACTGTTCCCTCCTCAGGGCTGATCCTCCCAATCAGCACAGTTGAAATGGGCCAGTCCAGCCGAGTTTACCACCAGCATCTTCCCTCGGGGCAGCCTCTGGATGCGGTACACTATGTTGTTGAACCTCCTCTCCACATGACACAGTCGTTGCCATGTTGAGTTGTTGGGTTACGCCCCTTGGTCCGCAAAGGGCGTTGTATGCCAACCTGCTTGAAACCTCTGCGGCAAGTTTGTCAGTCATGACGGGTCTTCTTTCGGTCGCCCTCAAGCCGAGTGTGTGGCGGGCCACCTTGCGCGTAACGTGAAGACGGCCCATGGGATTCCATGATCGCTGATCGTCCTGGTGCACTTGCACAGCCGCTTTGTTGCGGCGGGCCCAACCGCAACCTCCGCCAGGGTTATCCTACAGATCTCAATATGTTCTCTGGGACTTCGGAGCATTATCTCGCTTTGTCCGACTCGCAGGACCCTCCTAACGACGTCGTAGCCGCCTCGTGGCTCCTGAAGGCGTCATGTCCTTGCACGACTGCTAAGCCAGCCTTGTGGTGAACACCCACAGACTTACAACGCACGTCCACAAAGTCAACTCCAGGGCTTCTCCAACAATCAACCCTAAAGTTACGTGACATGTGGTGAGTATCATGTTAATTAGAACACACGTAAGGAGGTGTAATTGCCACCACATACTGATAAGTTTCAATTGTTTCAGACCGTGAAGGACAAGCGCAATGCTTTTTCAAAGCTAAATGGAAATGGTGCACTATTGTTGCTGATTTGTTTGCAATAGAAAATTCGTGAAAGGACAAGTGATAGCCTTTCATTCGTAAGTATAACTGTCAAGACCCCACTTGTAACTAGCATACGCTTAATATTAATCCCATATTTTAAGATACTAAAATGGAAGCGGGGTTGAAAACTGAGTAAACGTATTCATCACCAGATTAAAATTATATGTTGCAAAGAGCTTGTTACATGATGCAAAATATTGTTAGAAAATATGACATTATTGTATTACACGCTGTTTCTGAAATAATTACCCTCTCTTCACTTAAAGTAGTGATACGGAGTTTTCACCAGAAATACATGTCACTATTACTCTATGGTGACTGGACAAGCACCAACGAGTTGCATTAAATGAAGAGTGCGTTGCACTGACTTTGTCGCAAAAAAGCGACCAGTTGTATTTAACGATGGACGTATTGATGGATGCTAAGCATAAAGACGTAGTTAAGCAACGCCACCTAGGAACAGGGTCGCAACACCATGCATGAGGTTATAGTAGGAGGCTATATTCAAACTCTGGTACCCTAATTTCGGTGCAGTATTTCCCATTCCTCGAAGCTCGAATTCTAAAGGCGGGGTGGGGAAGCTCAGGTTTAAACAAACAGAGAATTTGTCATATTATTTCATTTGAACTGCATGATAATTGGCTGTGCAATGCAAATGGTATTATTAAAAGCGATTGTTTGTTTCTGGAGCGTCAATGAAATGAAAACACGCGCACACAGTTAACTGTATAAAGCGCGCCTGTTCCCCTGTTTATTTTGCGATCCAAATACATTATATATATGCATATAATATATACATTATATATTATATTATATATTATATATAATATATATATTATATATTATATATATGCTGGGTTTCCCCCCCCCCAAAAAAAAACACCGACAATGCTTATTATGTTGTGCAGGATGGCAAATTGATCGATTTTGAGATAGGAACCCCTGTCCGGAAATGCACGATTTGAACGGTGGAGAGCGTCGTAGTTTGGGAACGAGCGGTTGTGGCAATTTGTTAACATTGGTTTTGGTATCTTAATACGGAAGATGTGCAACCCTTTAGGCTACTGCGTACTGGAATGAACGATCTGAGCACGATAATATTCCTGCGCGTGCGCTAAATTGCTCCATAGAATTCCTGGTACCCATCCTACTGCGTTATTTGTGTAGTTTCCAGTACAGTAGCCTTTTTTTAACAGCAGTGCGACATGTACCAGTACACAGCTGCTGGAATGGCCACCTGAAAAAGGCATGTCTTATTCGCTCTTCTGCAAACTATACAATTTTCTGTATTTCTGAAATACAAATCATGTGTATTATATTCACAGTTTTCTCTATTCAAATTCAGATAGAACATTCACATCTCTTTCTCTATTCACTCTTCTACAAAAAATTTTCCATGAAAAACGTGATCTTACACAAAAAAGCACCATGTTCATCCCCTCTTTTAAAACAAGTAATACAATTTTCTGTATACTTGAAATGGAAATGCTACATATTTCATTCACACTGTATTCTCTACTCACGTTTAGATAACACATTCACACCTCTTTCTCTACTCACTCTTCCATAAACAACTTTCCCTAAAAATGTGATTTTACACCAAAAAAAAAAAAACTTTTTCATCCCCGCTTTTAAAATAACTCATATCATGTTCTGTATGTTTGAAATAGAAATGTTATTACACTGACACTGTTTTCCCCACTCAGTTTTAGGTAATACATTCATATCTCTTTCTCTACTCACTTTTCTACAAATAAGTCATACAATTTTCTGTATGTTTGAAATAGAAATGCTCTATATTACATTCATACTGTGTTCTCTACTCATTTTTAGGTAACAGATTCACATCTCTGTCTACTCACTCTTCTACAAATAAGTCATAAAATTTTGTGCATGTTTGAAATAGAAATGCTACATATTACATTCACACTGTTTTCTCTACTTACTTTTGGGTAGCACATTCATAACTGTTTCTCTACTCACTCTTCTAGAAATAAGTCATACAATTTTATGCATATTCGAAATATAAATGTTACGTATTACACCCACAGTGTTTTCTCTACTCACTTTTAGGTAACTCAGTCACAGCTCGTTTTCTACTCGCCCCTCTATAAACAATTCGTATCTATATATACAAGATGGACGTTTGTACATATGTAACTGTTTATCTCGAAAACAGCTTAACCGATCACCGCGAAATTCGCCATATATTTTTTTTTCATGTAGAAAGTTTTTATAATAACCATTTTACTATACAATATATTACTTTCAAATGGTTCTCTACTCGCTTTTCTTTTACGTAACACATTCATATATCCTCTGTTTGCCCTTCACATTCAATTCATATAATCTTCTATGGTTGAAACATAAATGCAACGTATTACATTCACACGATTTCCTCTATTAATTCTTCCTTTACGAGACACAACCACTCTTCTTTCGCTACTCGCCCCTTCAACATATAATTTGCTATATGTTTGAAACAGAAATACAACGTATTACATTCATACTATTTTCTCTACTCACTTTTGTTTTACGTAACAATTCACATGTTATTCTCTATCGTTTACCAACTTCATACACACCTACGTCTATACATAAGGTATGTTGAAGAGTGAGTAAACTCCAAAACCGATTGCCCGATTCCCATGAAAATTCGCACATGTCTTTTTCATGGAGAAGATTTATATGCAATCATTTTACCACACAACGCATTACATTCACATGGTCTTCTCTACTACCTTTTCTTTTACGCAACACATTCACATATCTTTCTCTACTCACTCTTCTAGAAACAATCCATACATTTTAAATATAAGTGTAACGTATAAAATTCACACGGTTTTTCTACTCATTCTTCTTTTACTAAACACAATCACATTTCTTTCACTACTCCCTCTTCGACGAACAATTCATTCAATTTTCTATATGATTGAAACAGGAATGCGTGTTACATACACGTGGCTTTATGAACTAGCTTTTCTTACTGTATTATTTGTTATTATACAACATGATTTTGCTCAGTGTCGTTCCGGAGTTTTAGTAAAAAAATAAAGAAGTAGTTAAAAAGTAAAGTTGTCACAATTGGTGTCAGGAGTGCGAGGAAAACCACGATATGGAGCAGTTGATGAAACAAATGTTAGCCAAGACGGACATAATGGGAAATGAAATGAATTCCGTAATGCGGCAGATGAAACAAATATGAAAGTCAAATTGAAAAATGGAAGCCGAATTGAAAAATGTGAACTCCGGAACGGAAAAGATGAAGACGAGAATGTCCAATATGAAGATAGAATGAAGATGGAGAATACTAACGAGCGACTGGCCGGAGTTTAAGGAAGTCATGGAAGAATTCGATGGAAAGATGAAGGATCTTGGCCAACGTGATAACGCTCTGGAAGATAACCGCAGCACCAAAGAACTGAGCTCCATAATGGAACAAATGCTCGACGAAAAACTCAAACTAGGTGGATATCTATGGGGGAGGCCTATGTTCAGTAGTAGGTGTTTTACAGCTGAAATGATGGTGCTTATGAAATATTTATATGTATCTCTATATCTTTTGTATCTCGGAAATGATCCTTAAGAACTGCGACAAAACTTTTTATTTAGTTAACGTTTTGCTTTTCAAGTTTATCTAAATAAGTATCTTCTTCCAAAAAACAAGATTTCAAAAATCTGATGTGTAGAACTCACATGACATTCTCTACTCTCGTACTAACCATTCTTACAAACTCTTATTCCTATATCTTCGTGTTAGTTGAGATAAACATTTGTACAAATTATCTTATTCCCTTGTGGGTGCAAGGGGAATATTAGAATACAGTAGACTTTGAGCGATAGTCAAATCTTTTAAAGCTTTGAGATCCCGTTCTCTTTGCACGCTTAACATAAAAAATGAACGATGTTCCATTTCACGAAAGTTTTAAGTTTCCCGAAACTGACACAAATAACATGGAATATCTCCGAAATGATCCATTCTACAAAAAAAATTATTTGCACATAATTTGTGTGTTTTAGCGAGATCTTTATTTTTTGTACAATAAGTTTTTGTTTTTCTCTTACAGTTTACGAGTTATTCAAAAGTCTTCCAGAATAAACAGGACTACATAGGCTATAGCCAGAAAATTCAAAATATACATTTCATGTGTCATACAAACATCTTAAAGATATGACATTTTAATTAAAATTGTTAGAGCCATTTTCAAGAAAATCAAAATTTTTCATGTAAAGGGTAGTTTAGGGTGGGACTCTTTTCTTCAAAATCTTCGTGTCACATTAAACTTAAATACCAACTTTGGTTTTTAACCGGCTTTTCGTTTTTCAGTTACGCTGTCCACAGACTGACACACGGACTAACACACACACACACACACGCGCGCGCGCGCCTTTTTCTAAAAATGCTTTTTTGGATTTAGGGAGTCTCAAAACATATATATCCGGTGAAATCTCGACATCGAATTTTTTGATGGAATACAATACTTCTACTTACAGTAGAGAAAGTACAAAAGGGCGGGTGAAATGCCAAGCGAAGCGCGGTTGCCCAGGTACTAACCATAAAAAGACAAGCACATTGGCTGAGTGAGTGAGTTGGGTTTAAGGGCCCGTCGACAAATAGTTCATCAGGGCCCACATCAGCTGATATAGGTACCCAAATACATGGTGCATGTATATCATATATCACACATATTAACATCTTCATGGCATAAGCGTGTATAGGTTAGGAAAATCACAACCTCAACAACTATTGCGGCCAAGTATAAATTCCCCAGCAATATGTTAACAAAAAGGATGAGAATAGGAAAGGAGTGAAGGAATGAGTGTGTTGGGTTTAAGGGCCCGTCCATAGCTAGGTCATTAGGGCCCGGAAGAGGAAAGGAATTCTTATTAATTGTGCAATGATAAAATTAGGCATACTTCAATTATAGTAATAATATTTTATTTACTTGAAACAATTAAAAAATTGCCTACTTATTATATTCTTATGAGACACTCATATTTGAAGTAGGTATAAATAAGCCACTGATCCAGTAAAATTATAGGTGTAACATTTACATGTATAAGAAATTAATAGACGCACTTAATGTTAACATAATGTGCGGCTCAACCACAATTATCTCCTATACTGCCGAGTTAAAAATACTTGGAAGATAAGTTCAATAAGGGTTTCATATTTTCCCAATATCATTTCTGTGATTTCCGAGTTTCCCTGCAAATCCCATTTGCGCGTTTTGGAAATGCATAAGCAAAATGCTGCCATCATAATAACAAACATCGACAACAGCTGAAATAGGTACCAATTGGTTGAATTAGAAGGTGCTTGTTAAGATCCTGCTGCTATAGAATCTAGCGTTCCGCAGGGATCCATTTTTAGACCAATCCTATTCCTAATTTATATCAATGATCTTCCATCTTACCTATCACTTGCAGATGATACAAACCTCATTTTCAGAAATAATGACGAAAGACTTATACAGGAAGACATCAATACCACCACAGTATTGCAGAAATAGATGACAAGTAATAAGCTTTATATAAATATAAGTAAGACGGTAACTCTCAAATTAAATCAACAATTCGGAGGTCCTAATCCTGTTTCAGTTCCAATATTTAATACATTGGTTAATGTGAGCCCTTACATAAAGTTTTTGGGGATTTGTATTGATTCCCAGCTCAACTGGACAGAGCATGTCAGCGTTCTACCCAACAAATTAAGTCATATATGCTATGCTATAAAAGTGATAGCTAAAACATGTAACCTAGATTTCTTTGAAAGCAGTGTATTTTGGCTATGTATATTCAGCATTGAAATCCGGAATCCCCTTTTGGGGATCTTCCACTAACTGCATTAAAGTGTTCAAACTACAAAAAGGAGTAAGGTTAATCAAGCAAGTGAGCCAATGCACTCTAAGTAAACCACTTTTTTGGATTTAAAAATTCTATCTTTACCATGTATTTATATCCTAGAAACAGTTTCATTCATACATGAAAATAAAAGCATCTTCAAGCTTAGTAATGAATACCATTCGTACAACACACGAATAGCAACAGCAATCGATCTCCAGCAACATAGAGTAACAAGAAGTATGAATTCAGTTTTCCATAAAGGTGCTAACTGATATAATAAAATCCTTGAGGCCATCAAAGTTCTAAGGATTAAGCATTTAAAAATAAAGTTAAAAAATTGATTTTAAAATGTATGTTTTATTCAGATGAATCCATGAACACCCAATTCTGTATCACCCTTTGTACTAAATCACGTGCTTATTTAGAATTAGAATTTAGGTCATGAGCGTCGGCAGACTTTTCAGGGGAGAGGGCCGCATTTTGGAAGTTTGCAATTAAACAATATTATTCAAGATGCTCTCGGGCTTCTAGACAGGTGTGGTGATGAAGAGACATCGACGTTTCGGGAGTGTACATCTCTCCCATCTTCAGGATGAAGAATGAATAGTTTTTTTTAAAGGGGAGACAGAAAGAGAGTTGGAGAGAAGAAACAGTTGGCTTATTTCGCCGGGGAGAGTGGGAGCAAGGGAAAGGGGAGAAAAGCTAAGCTAAAGGGTTTTCAAGAGGGGATTGGAGAAGTGTGGCGTAACTTTCGAGGTACCGCCGAAGCACCCTCGTTAGTGCGAAAGGTACAGCCGGCTATTACCGGCATCGGAAAGGGGATACCGGGTGACAGCCATGACCAGGCCCTGACTGTCACACACGGGAAGTTAGGTGTGGATAGGATTGAGGTAGTGGCAGAATAGTTGAAAAGGAATGACAGGAATGAAGTAAGGCGTGTGCGACGATGCTTTGGATGAGGTTTGGATTTGGTTTAAGGGCGCTCAACTTCTAGGTCATTAGCGATTTGGATGAGGTACTAGGGTGGTCCAAGAAGTAATGTGTTGACAGGCCACCTTTTCCCGGACATCCTCGGCGTTGACGCCGATGACGGTGATGAACTGCGAAGACGGCGGAGAGCTTCAGATGAGGTACTAGGGTGGCCCTAGAAGTAATGTATTGACAGGCCACCTGAAAAAAAAAAAAAAGCAAAAGTGAAGGGACCAGTATATGTACTGTCAGCCAGTACGTACCGAGTAGAAAACACCCGGTCTAGTGCGGAGGTGGTTCACACTTTATCTATTGACTTTTTCGCTACGGACCTGATCTTCAGCTCCAACAGAACGTCAACATGGGGAAAAAGAAAACAGCGAAGACCAGCACAAAACCCGCGCAAAAGACTTCGGTCTTGGCGCGAGCAGACACGCCGTCGAGAACTTTGCCGGATTCACCGCCAGAGCGCGCCAAGTCAGAGCGACAGCCGCGCTCAGCCAGCCGCCCAGTCTCACCAGTCGTGGCTGAGTCTCCGCCATGAGCAGTCGCGGCAGAGCCAGCGCACAGGCCGCCGCCAACCCAGCACCGCCAGCCGACGCCGACGCCGCCACCAACCCAGCACCGCCAGCCGACGCCGCCGCCACCGCCACCCACAGCTTCCTCCTGGCGGCATAGTGCAGTAGTCTGCGGAGTTCCACGAGACTTTCCGTGCCGCTACCTGCTGTCAGCCGCCAGGCAACTGTGGCAGTCCAGTGTCAGGGCCACGAGAATTCATACGGATCGCGGCCCTACCATGATGGTACGGCTAGAGTTTGTGGACCAGGCCGACCGGGAAGCTGCCTTGACGGCGGGGCTGCCCTTGTTAGGACAACGCCTGCGCATTGAGGCCAGCAGAACGGATCGCCTGGTCCCATGTCGCCGCTACTGCCAGTTCGGCCACCAGGCCGAGACCTGCTCTGCTAGCCCGCGGTGCCACTATTGCGGTGCCCGGGCATTGACAGCGCAGTGCATGGGTCACGACCTGAGACACCGCCGCCGGTACTGTGCCACCTGTAATGGCTTCGGCATTATACAGGCCAGGCACAGTGCCCTCTCCATCCGCGCCGAACTTCTCAACACATCAGCACACCAACACAACAACGACCAGCACCAGTCAACCAGCTCCAGGAACTACACCACCACCGGCAGCACCACCAGTCCCCGCAGTCAGCCAGGAGCTACGGGATGCGATCCAGGACCTCCACGCGGAGTTACTGAATGTCAGCGCCCGCCTGGCTGCTATTGAAGAATCGCTCGCCACAATCTCCGCCGCAGCTAGTGGCACCATCTCGAGGAACGTCACCGAGGCTCTCGAGCCAATTAAGCAGACGCTTGGACGGCTCGAGATCCCGACTGCCAACCCGACCACCACCAGGGAGGTCTCAACACAGACTCGCCGCACCAAGGAGACACCACCAGCTCGACAACAACCACCGCAGTTCCTACCTTCACGAGCCAAGGCAGCGGGCTTCCACATTCATGATGGCCGCCCCTGCTCGGAGTTGTGTCGCTCCATGAAGTGTACGGCGTATCCGGATTGATCCACTTCACTCCAGGACTCAGCCATCATCATTCATTCACCAATCATGACCATCTCATTTCACCTCAAGAATCAAGAGCACACCACTCACCATCATCACCAATGACTGGTACCAGGGGGCTCTCAGGGCTTAGGTCATGAGTGTCTCCTGGCCTTCAGCATCACCACGCTGTTACTGCCTCTGGCAAGCAGCTTCCATCGTCACCATAGAATGCGCAGGTGCATTATTGCGGTACTGCAACACCGAGGGTTTGACCTCTGAACTCTTCCGGTGGGGTTTTTTAGTGAGTAGGCTGCCCGGGTTCGAAGCCCGGGTAGGAGTCTTACACTCGCATGCGTGCATGCGGTTAGGGCGTAAGTAGCCTTTTTCCCCACCACAAAAAAAACCGCTCCGTTGGAATCTGTGTTTTCTGAGTCGATCGATTTCCAATTTTAAGGCTGGTTTCCAGGATGGACTAAACTGCAATCCAGCGTCCCGGTTCAGTGTACTCTTCTCGGAGGAGATGGACAGAGCCCCCTAAACCCTCCGTTCCCATAAACCGCTACATTTTGCTACAATGGTCGTATCTTTGAAGTTAGCTCTGTGGTCTTTTTCAAAGCAGTGCTCCGCCAGCCCTGACTTGTCAGGGTACATTAATCGTACGGACCATTCGTGCTCCTTGACTCTGGGGGAAATGGTCCTGCCGGTTTGCCCTAAGTACGGCGTCCCGCATTCATAGGGGATACGGTATACCCCTGGTACATTAAGGTGCAGTTTGTCCTTTACCGGCCCCACTAGGTGTTGGATCTTCAAAGGCGGCTTGTGGATGGTTCTGATGTTGTGTCCGTACGATTAATGCAGCCTGACAAGTCAGGGCTGGCGGAGCACAGCTTTGAAAAAGACCACAGAGCTAACTTCAAAGATACGACCATTGTGGCAAAATGTAGCGGTTTATGGTCAACTGACACCATGACTGATCAACGACATCATCCACCACCACTACAGAGTTCATCACTCATAACATTCACCATCACTTGCTATCAGGGCTTAGGTCATGTTTGTCCTCTGGCACTTCAGTAATTTCACTCGCTGTTACTGCCACTGGCAGGCAGCATTCATTTATCACCACAGAATGCGCAGGTGCATCTATGCGGTACTGCAGCAATGAGGTTTTGACCTCAATACTTCCGGTGTGGTTTTTTTTAGTGAATAGGCTGCCCGGGTTCGAAGCCCGGGTAGGAGTCTTGCACTCGCATGCTTGCATGCGGTTAGGGCGTAAGTAGCCTTTTTCCCCACCACAAAAAAAATCTCACACAACTAAACCTTCCTTTTCCCTGTTTCAGACCGCAGCCTGCCACAAAGCCCTACAAGCCCTCGGCGACTGCCGAGGTGGACCGGGAGAACTAGGGCCTCCCACCAGTGTCCTACGTGCGCGGTGAAAGCGGGCCACCGTATGATGGAGTAGGACACTCCGACGAGCAGGCGAATCCAGGATTAACGCACATACGACAAGACCTGCCTGTCTCGGGCAGGCAAAGTAGAAATCTAGCACGATAGCGTTTATCAAGCACGTATATAATTACAAAACAATAGCTGATACTAACGACTTGCAGGTACATACCTGTGCAACACACGACATAAGCTTAAACATTGCACGAAAAACACACCTTTTGTACCCTAACACTAACATTAGCTCATATCATAACGACTTGCAGGTCTACACCTGTGCATCGCTAGATATAAGCTCTAATATTGCACGAATAACACCAGTTTACGCTAACACTAACATTAGCAAATATCATAACGACTTGCAGGTAAATACCTGTGTAACACATAAGCTAAAGGATTGCACGAATAATATCATATTACGCTAACACTAACGTTAGGTAATACCATAACGAATTGCAGGTCTACACCTGTGCAACGCTAGATGTAAGCTTAAATATTGCACGAATAACAACATTTTACGCTAAAACTAACATTAGCACGCACCATAATGACTATAATCTTCGCAAAACTTAAAGGCATATGGAGGCGGGGCGTACTGCGGACTCCAGCGAATCCTACGCTTGCCCCTCCTACCAGCGCTGCCGAATGTGGTGCATGCATCTCACACAACCTTACATACAGACCGTCTGTCGGTACGCGCACTACGCTTGGCAACAGCGCTCTGCTTGAGCATTGGCCAGCGTTCACATGCCTTTAACTTTTGCGAGCGGTATATCAGGCCTATGCCTGTGCAACTTTAATCATAAGTGAGCACAAATAGCGTCTCATATTAACACCAAGTTAACAATGCATGTAATCCTCTTGGTCCTGTCCAGGTTTCATGGGCATTACGAAAAAGCAACTTCTGACTCGCTCGCATGAACTGCATGCCAGCTTAAAGCTTTCAAGTGCTAACCGGGGTGCTACGCGGGACCCGACTAACGCACGATGACGCACGCGATAACATTAGCCTTGCACCAGGACCCTCTGGATTAACGGACCTGACTCTGCCATCTAAATTGTACAAAAATGGCCTCGGCTGGTGGGGGTGATTTCTGAGGTGTTTCCACACGCTATCCTTCTATGCCTTTGAGTTATTGTTTTTATAACAATTCCTATGTAAGTTTGTCTTCATATTAGCAAAGCAAGTGTTTAAAAACTTTTATTTGGGCAGTATAGGGAACGGGAATAAATCTAATAACGTGTTGACTGTGCCGTGTGTTTAACCACGTGTTCATGTTTATTGTGTTTCATCTAAGGCTATGGCTACGTTAGCCGTATAGTGTGGTTAATTTATATGTTTGCAAATACAATTTGTGTCACGATTACAGTGGTGAGAGGTTGTTGAAGAAAAACTGTTCCAGTAGTGTACGTTAATGTAGTCATACCTCAACCTAACCTCAAACATCACAATGCCCCGTAACTGTTGCATTCCCGAATGCAAATTAAAAATCAGAAACTTTCAGTTAAAACAAGAGGTAAATTGAAACGTAACGCTTGTAAATTCTATTTAATTACTATAAATTGCAGCGTTATGTGTGTTGCCGGTATGTATGTAACAATAGTTTAAGACAATAATTTCGAGACGCCACTCTCCTACAGTTTTACCCATGTAAGTAGTATGCTGCTTGCATTTATACATTATCTTTTGTCTTTGTAATTTAAATGTGTAGCTGTAGTTTAGAAAAAATGTGTTATGTTGCTGCATGTAAAACCGTAGACTATAGCAAAGTTGGGAAATGTTTACAAAATCGGCCGCTCGAGAAAACGAATGAAACATAGTGCAATGGATTCAGTTTTTATTGGTGATTACGATTTTTTAAGTTTTATTGTGCGCTCAAGCTTCATTTTTTATTTATGAGCAAATTTCGTACGTGTGATGCAGTAGTTTTATTTCGCTTATGCGGCGGATATTTAGCTAATAAATGTGTATAAACGAGTATAATATATACTAGAATGATTGATTAATGCATTTACGTTGAAATGATTGCATAAACAGTGCCCAAATTGTAAATATTTCGATAACACATACATACACTAACCTAACCTAACACGGGCAAAATTTCGATAACATAGGAGCCTGTTACTACACTCATATACTGCATACACTAAACCTAACGTAACACAGGAAAAACGAAAACGAAGCTTGACCGTCAAATAAAACTTTAAAAACCGTAATCAGCAATAATTTCAACGTAAATACATTAATCAATCATTCTAGCATACATTATACTCGTTTATAAACATTTATTTGCTAAATATCCGCCGCATACGCGAAATAAAACCACTGCATAGCACATACGAAATTTGCTCATAAATAAAAAACGAAGCTTAAGCGCATAATAAAACTTTCAAAATCGTAATTAGCAATAAAAACTGCATCCATTGCACTTTGTTTCATTCGTTTTCTCGAGCGGCCGATTTTATAAATAATTACCCAAAGTTGCTTTACAATGCTGATATAAGGTTACGTATTTCATATATGTATTTCACTTACAGTGCTGTTTTACGGTTATTATTTTTAATATTTCATCTGCTTTTGTGGATTCCCCCTGTAAAATAAAGTGTCATGAAGTGCTGGGTAATATGTTGTTGCAAACTGAGTAATCAAAAATTTTCAGTAAAAGCAGAGCGAATAGAAGGAGAAGTGTGATCACTGCTGTAGTTCATGTGTTCCGCCGCATAGATGGCAGAGCAACTGCTAGTGCGGTACAATGCTAATACAAACACTAGCGTTTCGCAGGAGATTCACTGGAAAAGTAGCAATGGAGAAGAATATTGTCGTTCAACAATGACAAACTCACACATGCACATTCTGGCAGCCATTCATAGAAATGCAAGTCAATAATGTTACCACTAGAATGCAAAATGGCATTGAAGGAATGAAGTAAAATGTAATTTCCTGTGAATAAAAAGTTAACTTGGCTGTAAGAATAGTACAAGCTACTTGTATTTTGTTCTACAGATAAAAATGTACTCACCAATGTTGAAATCAGCTGTTAGTAAGTTTTGACAATTTCCGAGATGATTTGGCAGCCTTTGATGATTGTAATTCCTTTCTTATTTCCTTGGTGCGGAAAAAGAAGCGACACTTCATGTAATGCAGAATTAGTTTGGGGACAAGATCCAGTAAATGTTCCTCACAACACCCAATTCCAGAAGCAACACTAATTTGGTTAACACTGTCACAACAATCGAAAAATATATCGCCCCACAAGTTACTTTCATTTGAAAGTCTATCTGCTAAAACCCTCTCTATTTGCGAAAGAACGATATATACAGATTTAGAGGGGTAAGTAAGGCATAAATTGTCTGTACCAGTTTTGTGGTCTTTAATTGCAGTTAAAAGTGATACGGAGGGAAAATCTGCACACTTGCCATGGAGTAAATTAACACATGCTTTACAATCTGTTAGCTTTGAACAGTTGTGTACTATATATCCACTCAAGTGATATACCAGACATTCTTTAGCCATATCTTTCTGAGTAATTTCAGGTACATTGTTTTCCCATTCTGGTATATCAGGTTCCTCAATCACAATTTTGTCCTTAATTTTTCTTTCTATATTTTCTGTAATTCCCCTATTGTGGCTCACTGTTTCTTTTGCGAATAACCTCATTTGGTTAACGAATGATGTTTAAGGCAGCTCTTGCCTATACTCACAATTGCCTCCAGATGATATTGCTAATTTGGTTGGAACGTAAATTGACTGTAACATATGTAACTGGAGAAAATCGACTGTAGATGGATGATCGTCGCAACTTAAAGACCGTAAAATTCCAAAGTGTCTTTCTATTGGGTCTTGATTTAACTTGACTGTCAGTAGGTATTTCAGTCCACTTCTCCACAAATATTCTGCTACTTCCAGTGTGCTCTGTATGGTTACTCTTAAAGACTGTAATGTCCTATCAGAAGCGAAAGTATTCTGTTCTTCATTAAGAAGTGATTTGCATCTCGTAAGTATATCGACTTTGTTTGAACCTTTGTACACTCCATTTATAGGCAGTGATGCATTTAATATATCTACGAGGCAATTTAGGTCTTTGGTGAACTGTTCCGTTTTTTCACTTCCTTCAAATCCACCAAAGTGGGTCTCCCGGAAGAATTTAATACCATCAGCCACAGATCGGCTAAACAGCTGGAAAGCAAGCCTCACATTCATTTTCTGAAATGTATTTGGGTTGATATGAACTTTCGTAAGCTTGGGGCAGACTCTCATTCCCGAAAACTGAGAACAAGTATCAGCTTCATAAAGCCGTCGACAGTACAGAAAATTAACGTTTTCATTGCTGTAAGAAACTTCGTACATTTTGTGCACATTATTTCTTATGCATTTAATTATGTGCACAAAGTCTTAAAATGCCCAAAGTCGCCTGCTTGAATCGGTAGGATGGGGTACTGAACATTTAACATTATTACGTTTGCCACATACTCCCAAACAGTTCCACAGTTTCTTGTTGGACTGGCTCCCATCTGCTGTAAAATAAAGTATTCTAGCTCCTGAACCTTCCAGTTGAATGATAACCTGCATTAAAATTTGTGCCAAAATGTCCCCTGGAGTTATGTTTCTACTTGTGTAGATAGCTACAGGTTGCACCCAATTATACAATAAAGGGACATACATAAATACCAGGACGTGATTGGCCAATTCATTTTTACTTTTATCGGGGGTTAAATCCCCCAAATCCACAAACCCATCCACTTTCAAAGAATTGGAATCAAATCGAACTTCTTCTCTTAAATTAACTTCGTCAAAAATTAAAATTCCACATCGTTCGTTTTCATTCTTATGCTTTAAAAATTCAGATATTGCATTTACAGCATGGATATTAATGCCATAAGGACATTTAAGACCTTTGATTAACTTTCTTAAATGTGATTATGATGGAAGGGGAAGTATATTGTGATTTAAACAATGTGTGTATCCTTTGGGTGACTTGATTTTTAAAAGCAGGCTATCTAAAAGAAATTCTTCGTTATATCTCATGGAAAGATTAACAGTCGTATTTTGAAAGCCTTCTGCGTGATTCCCACCGTCTTCTAAATTGGTATGTCTTTCAACCCTTTTTGTTGATCGCTGTGAAGGAGGTTTACGGGAGTGTATTGAACGTGATAAGTATTTAGGAAGATTAGGGAAAAGATGTGGAACTGCATGAGGCATTAACTTCCATCTTTGCCTTGCAATCTCTACATTTTCTCCATTAACTACAAACTTGTCTAACTTTATCAAAAGCTCTTCTGAAAAATGTAAATCACACACGTAACTATTAGATGAAAGGCACTTGTCCTCTCTTGGTATGGCCCTCTCCCATTTAGAAAACAGTAGTTTATCTTTTGGAGGTGTAAAGAAATGTTTACCTTTAGATTTGTCATATCCAGATCTACAACCAGGCACGAAACACATAGGCATGTCGATTATTTCTATAAATTCACAGTTTCATAAAAATTAACAACAATTCATCGCACTTAACAAACACAGCAACCATACACAACAATACTCCAATGCAATGGCCAGCGAAATGTGCTGTAAATAGCCGCACTAACGTCTTTGCTGCCACCTGACGGAGGCGCCAGGTAGCTCTTGTATAATCATATGGAAGAGCAGTGGAGTGATCACACTTCTCCTTCTATACGCTCTGGTAAAAGTAAAAGCAAATTTCCACCCTAAAGCTTTTGAATTTAGTAGGTAGCTAATTATTCTAAATGGCAGCATTTGTATATCAGTCATCCAGTATAGTATGTTTTGTGTAGGTATATAACATTATGTACATTGTACAAGTGTGACAAACAGTGTAAACAATGATTAATAATTGAGTCAACTCAATGTCAACACTTCTGTTTTATTTAAGTAACATACTGCTTGCAGTTTTGTCTATATTCTTTGTAATTTGAGTGTGTAATGCAGTTACATAATGGCATGTAGACCTGTAGATTGTATGAATGATATTTAAGGTTATATATTTCATTGCCCATGGGTTCTCGTTTAATATTAAATGTCATCCTTTATGTTTACTTGAGGTTATGTTTAAGACAGTGTTTTTGTGTTTAACACAGCCCATATTCACAAAATAGGCGTGTTATTACACAACATTTTTATTTTACTGCGTTGAAACCGTAGCCTGTAGACGAGTTGTTTATAAGTAGTTCCCACCACATAGGCCGCCATCTTGAATCACAGTGTCAGGTCCGGTATTTAGGAGGTCCTGATTGCACGAACTAACACGTGGAGGTTTTTTTAGTGAGTAACCCTCCCCCTTCAGGACGCAGGGACCCTCACACTGTTGGCCTCAGCACGTCGGCCTCCGCCTGTAACGGGTTTTTCCCCTCCACGGCAAAAAAAAAAAAAAAAAAAAAAAATCACTCTTGCTATTCATTCTTCATCCTGAAGATGGGAGAGATGTACACTCCCGAAACGTCGATGTCTCTTCATCACTACACCTGGCTAGGAGCCCGAGAGCATCTTGAATATGTTCGTCGCCAGGAAAGCTTCAAATCATATTAAACAATATTAATTCATTAATCTGTTGCCAAAAACTGTAAAAGATGAGTTACAGTATTTGCTGTGGATAAGCATATTAATTTATGCTAAATAAAAGCTGTTATTTACATCAACATTAAAGCATTTACTCTAATAGTAATTGACTGCACATTACGTTTATTATTTTCCAAGACCACGGCCCCCTTGCCCCTCCCCCCTTTCGCGACGCCCATGATTTAGGTAAATAAGCCACCGATCCTAGTTATTTTTTAAAAATATTGCCCCTCATAACTGTTTATTTCATGGGTCCTGTTCATCTGGGAGATGAACTTCGGCTCAAGAAGATGCTCGACGACAGCTTCCAAGACCAAGACTGTATTCGACATCACCTGTATTTAGTTCTCGAACATGTCAGTTGTAAATATAATGTATATAGAATCAGTTTAAAATGTTCATATGCTACTGAATACCTCAGATTTTTTGCGAAGTTTCCTTCAATCCTTAAGGTAAGTGCTGGGTATTTGTGTTTCACCTCGGTGCGACTTTGGTTTATTCTCTTAAACTTTGTATATTGTAAATATGATAGTGTCTGTCTTAACATTTTTGACGAAACATATGTTCTGTATCAATTTTCTTGGCGAATAAATCTGGATCTGAAGCGTCATACACATGCTCATGAGCGTCGGCAGACTTTTTTCAAAGGGTGGAGGGAGCACAAGTTGGAATTTCGCAATCAGATAATATTAATTCATTATTTTACTGTCAAAATTTATAATATTTGTTGCAGATAACCATATTTATTTGTACTAAATAAAAATTGTTCTTTACATCAAAATTAAAATAATAGTTCAATAGCCAGTAATTGATTGCACATTAAGTTCACCAGCTTCCAAGGGGGGCCACGGGTCCCTTGCCCTCCCCCCCACCCTTCGTGACGCCCATGCACAAGCTTGCCAGCCAGCCTTCCTGCGGCGTGCAAGCTGGGAGGCAGACATATTTAAATTGTCATTTTCGATTGTGGACGGAATGTTTTATTGTATAATTGAATATGATTGTAACAATGAAACAAATACTTATAAATGCATATGTATGTTAATTTATTCATATGTTTGCATAAGAGTTTTGTTGTGTTTATTGTAAATGTAGGAAATATAGAGTAAAGATGCCTAATTCCGTGATATCCCTAATACCGTGATATGAAGTTCTTTCACATATCACAGTATTATGCTTTACGCTGTAAACGTAATGGTATCTATGATCTGCATTACTTTCGAATCTTTGTAAGATTAGTGAATTTAAAACATTAAAAAACCAAACCCTGGGGAACACCTGTGTTTGTTATAATACGTTCCAGGGTAACATCCATAATCATTGGTTATAGTTTTTTCCATGGTGTGACTCAAACCAAATATATTAAAGGCATTCAAGTTCAAGATGTATTTTACTTTGCATGGTATCACATGGTACCAACAAGAGCAAAATAAAGTACCTTTAGTGAAGTAATAAAGGCTGAGAAAATGGCCACTTTCGTAAACAAAGTATACATTTTGCGTTCAAGACTTGATAATGGAAATTACTTGTTTAGTTCGAACAAGAAGTTATTAAAGCGTTTCATTACTTTTAATTATACACCCGAAAAACCTAAGACGGACACAGGTAAGCGGTTAATGAGTGCTGTCAGCACCAGCTGATTAGGTATTATGACCGTTTATAATTGCAATTTAATTGCATAAAATCGAGTTTTTAGTGAAGTTGTCGCTTTTTCTGTTTCGAACTCCTGATATTTCAGTTTTTAATTAGCATGAGGCCAATATATACACAGTGGCCGTAATGTTGCTCACAAGGTTTACCTGATATCAAGGCATGTTCTTGCAGTTCCTCAGAGTACTCCGGAAGTCTCAACATGCAGAACCTCATTCACTCACTCACCCAACAAGCAGATGTAATCAGAGAACCCTTAAAATTTAAGATGAATAACCTAACCCTTAAACACAACCCAACTAAATGCTCAGTTGTTATCAAAGAAATCGACAGTTTGGGGCTTTGGGCCTCCGGTACTACCATTAAAGAATTAGTGAATTATATGTAGCTTAAATAGGTTTTGTCAAAGAGCTAGAATCGGAACTGAAAAATTAAATGTCACAGCCGGGATTTGAACTACAGATCTTCCGCTTGCTGTGTGGTTGCTCTAATAATTACCACATGAAGGTTTTGGTTTAATTAAATATTTTGGTTCAAATTGCGTATCTGCTAAACACGCAGTTTCATTAGAAATATTTACATTAGTGAATTCTGTGTACTAGTGGTTTAAGTACATGATGTTGCCTTGTCTTGTTTATTTGTTTGTTTGGTCCCACTGCTAGCAGAGCTTAGGAACGTTGAACACATCATACATTTGGAACATGCATTGTGACTAATAGAATACCTACCACCAATAATACTGTTATTTTCCTCTATCTTTGTAAGAAAGAAAGAAGAGAAAAGAAAAGTATTTTTTAAACTTAACTTTAATTTTATAAGTTGTTGGGGCCATCATCATCCCTTTTAAGCACTTTATTTCAATGTTTGTTATTGTTAATGTCTTCCAACGTAATGTCATATTGAACGGCAACTTTATTTCAAGCATATATATTTATAACTATAATTGCTTCACCCTTAGATCCGCACTTGGTGTAAACACAAGCCGTCAACAACTAACCCGCAATACACCGAAACCAAAGCACACCATAAAATGTAGTACCCTAAATATTGGCGATTATGTGAGTTTTCAAGATGTATGATAACCCTTGTGAACAGAGCTTCACGGGTGATCAGCCGTGTTAAATTTAAGAAGCCGTGAAGCTCTGATCACTAACGTTCGCCGTGAAAGCTTCAAATCTTACAACCCTTGTGAAGATTACTTGAATGTAACGATATATCAGCAATTTTCCTAAAGCTCCTGAGTAAATGTCGTTCTGTTGCAACATAAACACGAGGCATGAATCCACATGGTGTTTGTTTTGTTTTGTATCAGTCGCAGGTTATTGCAGAGCGATATAAGGGGCAGATCTTAGGCTGGATGGAGTATACATATATAAGTAACTACTCTATCCTGAGCATCAATGTTCAAATCAGACTTTCTGACGAGGTGGGGAAACTAAAGTTTGTATTATATTTATGACAATAATGGTAGTAATACAAGTGGTAGTAGCATTGGTATGTTATATGCATAAAACTTGGCAGCAGCAATATGCATTATATTGTGTTTAAGAGTACTGTGAATTTATATTTTTGAGCAGTACAGGTATATAACTCTCCAAAGACTGCTTGATGAAAGTCAGGGGTAATTTGTTTTCCATTTTTCAAATCTAGTTTTGTCTACACGTTAGTGTAAAGCACTTAGTCTCACTATTTTAGCTAACACATGTCACTTCCAGTGCTGCAGTTTTTATGTGAGAAGCTGTAATATTAATAACGGGTGATCCAAAGGACTGTGAACCGGCTGCACTGTGTTTGGTCTGTATGGGTCCTCTGTGCTCGTCACCGGCTGCCATTGTCATAGAACAGTGCAGAGAAAACCATACAACAATTTTAAAGCTACTTTTAAAGGCTTTACTTACCAATATAATTAAAGCAGATACTGAAACTGGCCACCGTCATTGTCCATGTATTTTTGGTACCTCTTTAGGAAACTGTCACTTGCCGAAGTTCACGGGGAGAAATGCTGGCAATTTCCTGGTGGATATTTTGTTTTAATCCTTCCAGGGTGCGTGGGTTTGTCTTTTATACTTTATGGTTTAAGTTACTCCAGAGATAGAAATTGTAGGTCACCTGGAAAACTTTCTGTAAATTGCACTTTCACTTGGCAAGCTGACTGAGTTAACACATACGAATCATAAATAAATACACGCTGTGCAGTAGGTGAGCCATAATACACTTTGTGACTAAGTACAGGACAAAATAATAAAGCACACTGGTAATAACTCGACCACACGATAGTGCGTCACCATTTCTAGAGCAGAGAAAAACAAGTCAACCGTGTGACCTTTTGTACATCAGCTGTGTTATCGTACTTCTGCCAGTGCAGTGGAAGAACACTGTGCAGCAGTTCCTATGTTTTTGGATCTCTCTGTATTACTTGATGCTGAAGCCTGAGATTCGAACTGGAATACATCACTATCATTACTTTCTGTAACTTTTCTCCTTCTTGTCACAAGTTTATCCATACTGACGAACAGTAGAACAGTGAATTGGAAGAAATTGAACTGAATACTACAAGCTGCAACAGTTATTGCTGGCACAGAATTGCTGGAATTGTGACCCTGAATGCCAACCCAACTAATGAAAATGAGAACTGCTTATTGTTAGCTTACTTGCAATATGATACACTTGCTTCCTCACAGCTTGCACTCGCAGCATCGAAAGTATTCCATGCATTTTCAAAGAGCAGTAATAGCAAATACAGTAATAAGAAAAAATACTTCCCTGGCAGGGAGGGAATTCTTCTTTTACGAGTCGAAGAAATTGTTTAATGAGAATGAGAAATCCCCCCACTCACCCCTGTTAATTCGTACCCTGATATTCAGCATAGTTCACATAGTGTCTTCTTTGTTTGTTGGGTCTTGCAGACAGGGTTGCCAGGTCTACTGATTTTGCAGGCGATCTGCTTTCTTGCAAATCTACTGATCTATTGCTAAAAATTGAACACACTTCAAAATCTCCTGATTTTTATGTATTTTCCACTCTTAAACACTACTTTTCTTAACATCATATAATTCGCTCTTCCGAAAAAGATTTTCAGACAAGGCATTTCCCTTGTGTATAAAAACAAAAGATTAATATAATCACCTGTATACATGAACGGTATAGCACATCTGTTGCTTCTGCATTGCAAACTATCCTTGACTGCTACATTAAACCTGAATATTTGAATTCCATTGAAGCAGATAAAGTTGAATACAGGGATCCAAAAGTGTTTCTTCCTGTGAAAAACAAGTATTTTGGTGCCAAAGTTCAAATATCTCTGACAAAATCATCCCTGTCCGACAAATATATACAAGAGTAGTCGGAAGCTTTCACTGACAGAGTTAGAATTAAGGATAGAGATTTCTTCTGCCCATCTAGCACACGTCTCCCGCTCAAGCCCAGCCAATCCCCTGTGAGCGGCCCACATATAATACAGCATCTCCAGTCATAAACGATTCTGTTGTAACTGAACCTTCACCAAGGAGACTCAGACTATGCCACCAGTGATGTCCACCACAGGTGTGGACGAAAGGTCTGGACCTCAGAACTCCAGCAGACTGCAACTTTTAAGCCCGGAAGAAATCTCTAGCCTTAAATATGTACAAGTTTTAAAATTACGCTGTGTTGATTTTTACGTTGAGTCAGTTTGTGACATACTAAGTCGTTTTTCATCAAGCGATCCTCTTCTTACAATGCTGCAAGTGTTAGAACCAGCTAAAATCCAAAAGTGCAGTGAATTACACGACTTGTTGACTTGCTTCTCGTTTTCGTAATTTGGTGAAAGCAGAACAAATCCAACAAATAGGTACAGAATGGAGACTATTGCGCAATAGCATTAGTGGCTATTGGGCCACATTGCATGTGACAATAACTCTAGAGTGCAACAATTTTAGAGATGTCATCGTCATCATTGTTATTGTTATGTCATAAATATGTATACACTAAGCAAAATTGCTGGTTAAAAAATCTACTGTTTTCTCCTGCTTTTTCAAATCAAGTCTTCTGCTTTTACTTCGGCAGACATGGCAACACTGCTTGCAGATACTATGTTTCCATGGCAAATTCAAGTTGATTTGAGTTCTTTTTCCGGATTGAATACTGTATGGAAACATGGATTCAACAAAGCTCGATCACTGAATCCAATCTGTTTATTTAGTGGGATTGGATTGAAATCTTATTGCATGAATGTTGTTCAATCTCATTTCTGAACTTAATTCAGCATGGAAACATGGAAATGGGAATGAACTCAAACTCAATTCAATTCTGCATGGAAACGTAGTAAGAATAACATTAGAGTAAGTGTATTCCACCCGAATAACAACTCCTCCCCAGAGTCTAAAAGTGTGAATGAAATTTCCGATTTTAATTATGTGCTGCAAGATACTGAAATTGAAGGGTGAGGAATATAAACCTATACACATTTATTCAGACAGAGTGAGAATCTTGAGACAGTTTAATCTTCAAAAGAGTTAACACTGAATATAACTATATGTTGCTTTCATTTAAACAATTCACATTTCCCAGTCAAAATATTACGGAATCCAGTCACCAAAACGAAAACCTAGGCTGCATACTATAAGGTGTCAGAATATATGGAAACCTAAGGAACTTCTGTCTGCTTAATAGAAGTATTAGGTAATGACACTAATCTCACAAAATATTGCATAACTTCTTCCAAAATTCACCATAAAATCACTAGAAAAGCAAACATTAATACTGTAGGTAAATGGTGTGAACACGTAAGGAGTCCTATCACAAAATAGTTATTTACAGTTTTATTTTTGTAATAAGTCCTGAACATTTCTGTGTTGCAGTTGACAATAATATGAAAGAAGAAGAGCATGGAAAATAATCGCATTGATCTTTACAGATTTTCCATTCATGTTATATGCATCAGAATAATATAAACAATAATTTTGAATAATAGATATTATATCCCATTTTCTGCATTTTTATTCTCCCTTTTCCCTTTATTACTGACTGTAGTAGATATTCCCAGGTAATATTGCATATTTGCTAAAACACTTCACATTGATTTTTGCATACTTTTAGCACTATGTTGAACTGATTTGTTACAGAAGTATTAAGAATACACCTTTAGGAACAATAATTGAAACCCATATAATACTATTTATACGTATGTGTCTGTAAAGTACACTTAATTGAGGTAAGATGCAAAAATTTCAGATATTGCGTATCTGCTAAAATCCAATTTTTGTCACAAATAGGTACTTACGATAGTGAGTGTTGGGTACCTGCATAAATAATGTGAACATATTAATATTTTTTAAGATCATGATGTTGCCTCGTTAAACTCTTTGAAACACGCAAATAGCCATTTTTCAAACCTGAGTAAAAAAAAGTTATTTGAATGTTTCTAAGAATTTAATGAGGCAATATCGTGACCTTAAAACTATATTAATGTTTGTAGAATTTGAAGCTTTGATGGTGATGATTACTAATAAGAGCTTCTCGGGTTACCAACCGTGCGATGTCGATAAAGTTGCTCGAGTTTTCAGCTATGTTTACTCTATTGCCTTCTTCAGAAAGTGATGTGTTTCTGCAGCCCAACAGTGTTTATATTCTCTGGGCAGAGGGGTGCGGTTACTTGATGCTGTCCAATGGTGAACCGATGCTCTTTGATTGGGCCAGCAGAGAAGTGCTGGCAGTATATAAGCTATTTTCCCCAGTTATCCGATGTTTGGGAATCTTTGTCCACGCTGTGCTCAGCCCTAGACCGTTGTCTCTATTGAAATTGTTTGGCTCTAACTTAATTTCAATTGCTTCTTTAATAAGTCTGTCATAATATCGGTCACTACTGTGTAAAACAGTGGCGTCATCAAATAAAATCCTGTGGTTGTTGTCCAAGCTGTGCTGGGCCACTGCTGACTTCTGTCTTCCTTTTATGTTGTGCACATCTCTCTTCAATTGTGTGGCCTGTCTGTCCTGTACAGGGTGGAAGGGAAGTCATTACATTCCTTCTAATATGTGCTTCATAGAAACATTACAAACAAAATAGTCTAATGGCATTTTGTTCTTTGATCAGCCGATTTCGAAAAAATAAATGTTTTTTTATCCAACTTGGATGCATAGTTCCACAGGAATGTACAAAGATAACAGTTTGTTACTTGTAAGATGTCTAGAGTAATTTATTTCTGACATAGCTTCAGTAGTAATTATGCAATATCACACAGGGTTTCGAAATAATCACTCAAAAGACATGAAGGAATACTCCAAGCAGCTTTTTCACACGTGCAGTAAGTTGACAATGTTGTGTTGAGGTTCGTCAGGGAATTGAGCTGGTTTGTGCATGTAAACAGGTCTGGCACTTTCGCTTTAATGTTTTAGGAGCTAATGCTTGTGATTGGCCTACACTCACGCAGTAAACACAGAAGGATAAG
The DNA here is from genome assembly GCA_030765045.1 of Tenodera sinensis. NCBI lineage: Eukaryota > Metazoa > Arthropoda > Insecta > Mantodea > Mantidae > Tenodera > Tenodera sinensis. Next base: position 15,787,192 of record CM060964.1, on the reverse strand, counting down.
GCAGGTTATTTGTTTGTGTTCTCAAGAATCACTGTTACTGTGTTTGTTTATGTACTGACCTAGGGAAAGTGACACCCACACAATCTGCAGTCTTGCCAGCTTGTTTTCAAGGAAACTAAAATATCTCCGTAGGTAATGGTCAGAGACAAAAACATAAGATACAATGTGTGTTCCAAATACACATCACTGATTTAAATTAATGTAATGACTTCCCTTCCACCCGGTATATGTCTTCCCATATTGGCATGGGATTTTATATAAGCCAGGAGCTTTTAATCCCAGATTGTCCCTAACTGGCTTATTGAAGAAGCAATTGAAATTAAATGAGAGCTTAACAATTTTAATGAAGACACTGGCAGCTTTCTTAAAGCTGATATGCTAGTAAAGATGGAGCTTATTTGGAAGTTTGAGAAGAATCTAACGCTTGCTGTGGAAACTTAAAGCTTCAGATAAACTTTCAATATTAGCAGAAGAGCATCTTGGGGTTCTAAATTATCATTATTTAGTTTTTCATAATCAGTACAGATCTATAACTAAGTATTCCTATTGCATAGCTTAGTTTGCTGAGCTTTGTAATTATAAAATTAATGAGTGTTCCATGTTAGGTGAGCATCAATCCATACTCCTAGAAACTTTGTGGTGTTTGTTTGCTTAATTTTTTAATTTCCAGTGCTAATATTCAGATCAGATTGTTAGTTTATTATTTGAGGGCTGAAATGCATGCATCAGGTTTTTCAACATTTAAGACTAGTTTATTATTCTTCAGCCATATACTCAACTTTGTACTTACCCTGTTACTGCCATTGGAGAATATTTAGGTCTTTACCACTGAACACAAAATTGGTGTCATCAGCAAATGGAACAGAATTTATATGTGATAATTCAGTTGATAGGTCATTGATATAAAGTATGAATAATATGGGCCCTAAGATTGCACCTTGTGGGAGGCCATGATCATTAGGCTGTTTGTTAGATTTATTGGAATCTATTTCCACAAACTGCTCCCTATTCTTTAGATAGGATTGGAACCATTGATTAACTATTCCTCTGATGCCATGGGAATTAAGTTTTTCAGTAATAACCTGTGATTTATATTGTCAAAAGCTTTTGACAGATCTAAAAATAAACCCGAGAGATTTTCAAGATTTGTTGCTGTTAAGATAGCATGAAATGAAAATGAAGTACTATTAATATATTTTTTTTCTTTGAAAATCATACTGCAAATTGGAAATAAGGAAACATAATTCCAAGAAAGTTACTAATCTGATGTACATCAATTTCTTAATGATCTTTGAAAAAATCAATGGCATGAATATTGAGACTGCCTTTGTGGTTTACCAGGAAAAAATACGAACTAACTTGAGAATTTAATGCCATTCTGGCAGTTTGTCACAATAGCTCAGTGGTAGAGCGTCCGCCCGGCAAGCGGAAGGTCTGTGGTTCAAATCCCAGTTGTGGCATTGAATTTTTAAGTTCTAGTTCTACCTCTTAAACTTTGCCCACACACGGCTTGTGTGTTTAAAAACACCAACAGTAAGTTTGTTGGCATAAATAAATAATAATTGGTCTACAATTTTGAATCCTTTCCGTTTCCTCCTTTTTAAATAGTGGCTTGACTTTAGTTACTTTTACCTTTTCAGGAAAATGGCTGCTTGAGAATGATGCATTCCAAATATCAGGAACTTATTGTGCACTTGCGTTTACTATTGCATCTGTAGGCAATGTTACCCTTTGGTATCATCAGGGCCACATGAGAATTTATTTTTAAGACCATTACAATTTTGCTTTTAGCAACAGGAGCAAGAAATAAGAAGCAAGAAGATAAGACTAGCTTTACTTTCCAAATGTTAAGAGTTCTTTTTTCCTTTATTTCTTGAGGGGTGGGGTAAAATGTAAATGTTTATTTTTTGAATAGTGTTAAATGGCCATTCCTACTATGTACAGCACCACTGGTGGTGGACACTGGTGTCACATTGAATTTCTTTTTATCATCACCGCCACTGCCACCGCCGCTACCACCACTGCTGCCACCACCGCCACCAGTCAGCTTACAAATAATCTGGCTATAAATCTCAATTTTAAGACATTCTCTATGAATTTTACATATTAATTTCATGGGCATCGGCAGACTTTTTTTTCAGGGGAGGGCTGCATGTTGGAAGTTTGTAATCAAACAATATTAATACAATATTCGGTTGTCAAATTTCATAGTATTTGTTGCAGCTAACGATATTAATTTGTACTAAATAAAAATTGTTCTCTACATCAAAATTGAAACAATAGTCTAATAGCCAGTAATTGACTGCACATTAAATTCATTAATTTTCAAGGGGGTATTTGCAGCACAATAACAGGAGTGCTGCATGAATTTAATTGAATTGATTTTATGAAACATCTTCTAAATGCTAATCAAAATAAAATGTAACTTACACAGCAAGTGTGTACGTACTGTCCCAAATTAATGAGTTGTGGCTTTCAATGAGAAACCAACTATTATACGTGCATAGGATACTGTACTCTTGACACTGAACAAGATGTATGTTTGGCATTACTATACCATGGTGTGGGCATTACAACAGATGCAGCACTGAACTCAGGCACACCCACTGTCCTTTTCAAACGGGAAGGAGTTTGTCCTTGAGCGCCCCCAGGCCGGCAATCAATCAGAGTCCTGCAGTGTTGTCATATTGCTTTCCCCTTAAGGGAGTGTGACGTGCATCAAGAGAATAGTAGGACAGTGTGTGAGAGAGAGGGAAATATGAAAAGATTGGGGGTAGTGAGGTTACAATGCTGTGCACGTAGCTCATTGGCTGCAGATCAGAACTGTTCCCATTTGAAAAGCACAGTAGTGACAGTGATTAGGTTAGATTGGATTGCGTTCAGTGAGTTCACAAGTAGCCATAGAGGCTGGTGAATGTTGAACATGTCAATAAAGGCACAGAATAGCATATAAAAATACATTTACAGGCACAAAAAGTAAAACAAAAAAGAAGAAAAAGCAGGGTGAAGGAGAAAGTTCCCTGTAATTATAAGAGTTACATTATGTATATTTACAGATATGAATTGAGCTCCGTTTTAAACTTTGGCTAGGCTTTTCCTGCTATGCCCTACTGTTTAGTTATAATTGGCAATGAATGGCATCTTTTGTCAGATTGTTCTATACATATACATTTAAGCAGTTTTCACACAGGCATCAAATGTAATTGACAATGATTTGTCACTAAAGAAGCTAGAGATTATTTACAAGGCTATATAAGCATTAACAGGATAATTAGTCATTCAGATTATTATTTTATACAGAATAAAATGAGCTAAAAACACTACTTACAAATCTACTTAAGCATTAATAGGATAATTATTATTTATTTGTGCCAACAAACTTATTGTTGGTGTTTTTAAACACACAAGCCCACACACGGCTTGTGTGTTTAAAAACACCAACAGTAAGTTTGTTGGCATAAATAAATAATAATTACCATCTGAAGGTTATTTAATCCTGGGATATAAAGTACTTACAATAGTAAGTCACCATTGGGGTAATTTGTCTCTGATGTGAGACTGCCTTTGTGGTTTACCAGGAGAAATACGAACTGGTTTGAGAATTTAATGCCATTCTGGCAGTTTGTCACAATAGCTCAGTGGTTAGAGCGTCCGCCCGGTAAGCGGAAGGTCTGTGGTTCAAATCCCAGTTGTGGCATTGAATTTTTAAGTTCCAGTTCTACCTCTCATTAATAGGATAATTTGTCATTCAGATAATCTTGTACAGAATAAAATGAGCTAGAGACTATTTACAAAGGTACTTAAGCATTAACAGGATAATTTGTCATTCAGATAATCTTGTACAGAATAAAATGATTTAGAACATAGGTACTCTTTAGCAGCAATTTTAAAAGCATTGAAATTTCAACTTTTCCCTTAGGATCATTAGGAAGGGCACGAAATATTTTGATGGTTTTATGATATACACCTTTCTGGAAGCAAGAAAGTTTTACACTGGGTTGATGGATGTTGCTCTTTTGTCTAGTGTTTATCTCATGAATTTCACCGTTTGTTATAAATGTGGATCGATTGCATATGGAGAATTTTAGGATCGAGAATATATACATGCAAGGTAAGGTTAATATTTTCAGTCTTGTCAAAAGATCTTTACATGAATGTCTGCTATGGGTGCTGGAAATAATTCTTATAACCTTTTGTATGAGGAATATTTGTTTAGTACTGTACAAAAGCGTGATTTGTTAACATCTGACATGTCACAAACAGCTTTCACAATCAGAGATTTAACATGATGGATTTAATGTTAATGCATTTAGCACAGTTAAAGCTTCTACAATGCCTTTCTGCACTCAAAGTGCTGTGTATAATGGTACTGCCTTTCTACTCTGCAATTTTCTGTACATTGTTTTTTTGTGCCTCCTATATATATCCAAAACAGAATTCTATGTTTACTTTTAGTTACAGTCCTTATATACTGCTGCATACAAGAAATTGGGTTGAAATACTTGCTACATGTATGTCAAGATTTTCTGGAGTGAAACGTTGTTGTACTTATATGCAAGCAAAATTATACTCAAAGTTAGATACAAACAAGATTATCATTTGGATGTAAGTTGAGCATAGGACAGGATTCTTCATTTAAAACCTCAGCATCTTGCCTGTGTGTGATTGTGTGTGCCACAGCTGGCTTTGCTCCTACATAAGCTCCGCGCCGTAAAGCCTGTATAACACTTACCTTATATCTTTCGTGTGTAAAGGTGATTATAAATGGGAATCACCAAGCCCTGTTCGCACAGCATATATTCAAATGTTTCCTGATTTACAGTTCACGAGATTGTGAATAAATTCAAAACCACTGACTCTGTGGCAAACAAAAAGCGAAAGCATAAATGTAGTTTTAACAGAGGAAAAGTTAGACAAAATAGGCACATGTTTTGAATGTTCACCAACCAAATCCACCCCAAAATTAGCATGACAGTTGGGAATTTCAGAGGCTTCTGCACATAGAGCAACTGAATTCTTAAAACTAAAACTGTATGTGTACAAGTGTCCATGCTTTAAAACAAGGTGACCCAGTATCATGATGCATTATTGTGAATGGTTTCTTTCATCAGTGAATGACAGTTTAATTGATCCACAGCTTCTGTTCTTTTCCGACAAGGTGTGATTTCACCTAAGTGGTTGTGTCAACACTCATAACTTTTGGTACTGGTCCTGTGAAAATTCACATCGCATTCAAGAAGTCCCTCATTACGATCAGAGAGTTGGAGTGTGGTGTGCTGTTAGCGCTGGATGCATAATCAGTCCACTATTCTACTAGCAGACTGTAAATGCAGAGAGGTACCGAAATGACATTTTGACCCCATTTTATCATGAACTGACAGAAGAAGAGAAATCATATGGGTAGTTTCAACATGGTTCTGCTACTGCCCATACAGAAGACGAGTCCATGAATAAAATTAGGGAAGTGTTTGAAGATAGAGTGATTAGAGTGATCCCCATGTGTGATTTTTACGTAAGGGGTAACCTGAAAGACAATGTTTACAAGACATATCTTCATACATTGGAAGAACTAAATCATAATAATAGAAATGAAATTGGAAACATTATAGTAGCCCAACTTAATTGTGTGATTCAGAATGTGTTCTGATGTAATGCTTGTTTAGCCGAGGGTGGACGACATTTCCAGCATTTTCTATAAGGTAAGAGTGTTATACATGCTTTATGCATGGAGTTTATGTACGAACAAAGCCAACTGTGGCACACCATATTGCGCAGAGGCGAAATGCTGTGCGTCCGTTTCGTTTTAAATGAAGAGCCCTGTATATTATAATAGCGGTATTTTCTGTAATAATTTTAAATGAGTTTTTAGTGCTGTTTTTAGCTCTTAATTTTACTTAGTTTGTACATAAGTGTAATTCTTCTGGACACTACAAATTAGTCACAGATATCAGAAATTTGACATTATGGGGGCAGTTTAAGAACAACAAAACAACACAAAATTATTATTTTGAATATGTATATTGAGGGTTTTATAACCCATTTCCCTGTCTAGTTCCTCAGTGTGGTCAAACGAGCTTCTATTCTCTTAGTATTGTATCACTTTAATGTCCAACCACATGCAACACAGGGTGGTGGAGGGGGGAATGACACCATATCTTAGCACCTCACCAAGAATGGGGGGTGTGCATGGATAAATTCTTTCTAGTAAAGCACCTTGTGTTCCAGTAATGACATAGTTTTAAGACTTAACTGTTGTTTGAAGAGAAATTTGGTAGCACTGGTGTCCAAATTATGACAAGCTTTGGGAAATGGTATTTTTAACACATCACTTAAAATTTTAATTTTTAAGGGACTGCTTTTGGGAGCTGTTGCTTCCATTTTCAATCTTAAAAGCCCAACTACCATTGGTGGTTGTAATTGTTTGTAGTCTTCTCTCTTGCGATGGAACAATGAACTTCTTTACTAAGTTGTTGAGTGGCAGAATTTTAAAATTTATTAGTTGGTATTTGTGCTTCCATATTAAGATGTTCCACATTGTGAGTTCATTGTGGTCTATGTGAAACTACTAAAAAGTATGACACCACCTAACAAGTAGAACCAGCAATGCCAGTGGGACCTTTGAGGTTGAAACTGGAAGCAACAGCTCCCAAAACCAGTCTCTCAAAAATTAAAATGTAAGTGGTATAGTGTTAAAAAAGCAGATTCTCAAAGTTTGTTAGTTTTTAGAAATTACAACCCTAGAATTCTTTATGCTAAAACTAACATCGGTGAAAGGTAACCTGACTCTTGACTGCTAGCTGATTCATTCACCGGCGAGCGAGGCTAGCCCTATGTTGTCCAATCAACTAATCATTGCTTGATGTGTTTATAACACGATTGGACAAGCCTCGTTTGCAGGTAAGTGAATCATGCCAGGTTAGCTCTCGCCGACTTTATGTGAATGCAAATATGCCCAATGTGACACAGTAAAACATCAGAAGCATAAGGTGAAGGTTAGACATGAACAAAACTATTCAGTTTTAAGGTTAAAGATGCTTATGACAGGTATATGGCAAATAGAAGAGAAATTGCCTAAAAAGGTTCAGCCATTTGGCAGTTATATTCACCACACAATTATGGCTTTACTCATTCAATTACAATAAAGTAAGTCATAAAATGATGATTTGTAATGGAATCAGAAAATGATGAATAGCTGGAACAGAAACAAAACTTAGTTGTTTTATCTATGTAATTAAATTAATTTGGCACAGATAATCCAAATTAACAGTTGTGAAGTTATTTTGTCTGTGCCCTCTTGGATCAAATTGTGGATTTCTGTGAAGGGGAGTTTGTGCCATGAGGGTGTGCAAATAATAAAAATGCATATGATTATTATTTGTAATTTTAAAGCTTAATCTTAGCTGTTTTAGCTAAGTAACATAATTAAAACATCATGCAAAATGACACTTTTTTTAATTTAAGTAATAAATATGTGAAAAGACAAGCCAGTGGCTACACGAAGGATAACAGTAGAGTCTCAGATGAACATTACAATTGTTTTTCCTAGGCAATCAGAATTATACATGAGACGAACTGAATTCATATGACTGTTATAAGAATTACATTTTTGTATCTGAGATAATATTTGTATCAACATTCAGTAAAACATATAGAACATTGAATTTGTACTGAAATGTTTAAACAAATCAAGTAAGATGTTGATAAAGCATCACAGAAGTTGTGAACTCATATGGCAGAAAAAAAGTATGATTATAAAAGTTCTGTCCATAGCCTAGAGCAAAACAGGTTTTGTGTTTGTGTGCAAAGAAATAAACAGTGATTTCATCACTATCAATTTGGCATGGATGATAATTATCAGGTGCTTGGATGTCAGTATTTTTAGACCAACCACCTACATGGGCCCAAATCACAAAGTTGAACACATCAATAAGACTAAGAAGGTTACAGGCACAGCAACACTCATATTTGGAAACCCCTGTCAGAAGTAGAAAGTGATATTTTGGTGTTTAATCATCTTGGTGCTACTGAAATACAAATGATGCATCATTTAGATATCATTAAATGGCATTTGTTAACTTCTGAAAGTGATATGGGTGACCACAAATGCTAAGAGAGGGCTAAGCTCTTGTAACTGAAGTGGTATTTTAATAAAGTTGTAATATAACTCAGTATCAGTACTTATTCTGCCATTTGCAATATTTTTACGAAGTATCATCAAGTTAGGTAAAATACATATTTATGATATCAGTTAAACAAGTAATTATAAAAACATATCTGAGTAGATATACAGGGTTCTTCATTTAAAACCTAATAGGTGCACAGCATTTTGCTTGTGCTCAATTGGATGTGCCACAGCTGGCTTTCCTCCAACATAAACTCTGCACACAAAGGTTGTATAACACTCTTATCTCATAGAATATGCTGGAAATGTCGTCCACCCTCGGCATACACTACTGTACTAAGAGGTTGGCAACTACGAATCAGAGAGGTACAGGGGTGATAGAACAGAAGCTACAACTGAAACATGGAATATAAGTGGGAAATAAATAGTTGAATAATGTAAAAAAGGAGACGTAACGTTAGCAGAAAGTGTTACGAAGTGAAGATTTCATTTTTCCTCATACCCTTTAGGTGTTATTACTAATGGAAAACCGCATTTCAGATAACGTTGAAATCATCAGTAATTTGCGACAATTTTGTTATTTGTGGTAAAATGTGACGTTTAAAGTATTCCATTTATCAGGCATCTGCCACTGTAGAACTCAAGGCAATACTGCATAAGTTTATGATTACGTAGACTTCCACAGCTTTTGTCCATTACTTTTTGGTTTCTGGTATGGGCAGCGTCTTGTTGGCTTTTTTAAGAATATTAAAAATTATGCTGACATTTCACCGCAAAACTATGTTCAGCTTCTTCAGTGGGTGACTGCAAAAAATCCATTCAATTAGTCACTGCTTACTCTGACTGGCCAGTTGATGCCCTGTGTAATGTGGTCTCTGGCTCATATTTGGCAACATTACCAACTATATTTCTGCACCTCATTCTTTTATAATAAATAATTTTACTAAAATAAAGTAATCTAGAATAACAATACACGCTGTTTTGTTTAGTAAAACTATTCTTTCATTTTATATAGGTCATGCTATTTCATGTGCACTTTTGTTACATTTTTAAGTTGAAGGTGCGAGAACAAAGCTTTCTTTAAAAATCTTTATCTTTAATCCAATATTTAGAAGCTATTGAAGGGTTATCCACGCTGTTGATATTACAGATGGAAATTGTACTAAATGGGCCTTGGTTTAAAAACAGTTTTACTGCTTTATCCACTGGGCATAGTTACTTATACAGTTTTCCTTAACAATGATTTTCAACGTAAAAAGCGGTGGCAGTTATGGTGGTGATGTGTTGCAGGTCTTGGCCTCTCTAGATTCTACTTCAGAAATATGAGCAGATTGACTCATAGCACTAAAAGGGTATTGACCCATAATCCATATTCTGATGCTTGCTTGTGCAGTTACTAGACGAAATTTCTAGGTGAATGTTCCTCATATAAGCGTCAAGTATCTGGGCGACCGAGCTTCGCTCAGCATTTTTCCCCCTTTTTTGTGAAATTTGATTTTTGGGAGAAGATATTTAGATACACTTGAAAAGCGAAATGCTAACTAAATAAGAATTTTTGTCTCAGTTGTTAAGAGTTGTTTCCGAGATACAAGAGATATAGACATATATATAAATATTTCATAAGCACCATTATTTCAACCGTAAAATGTAATACGTTGTATTTCTATTTCAAACATATAGACAGAATGAGCTGTAACACATAAACTAATATAGCTAGATCAACTTTCTTACTGTATTCTGATAGCCCTGGAAGAGGACTTTAAAACGTTAGCTCATTTGCTGAAATCGATTCATTAACAGAGAAATTATGGCAAATAAAGTTTTCGACTAATTGTGACTGTTACGCATAGATTAAGATAGCTAAGTGAACTTTCTTTAGGTTTTCTGAAAGCTCTTGACAAGACCTTTAATATCCTGGCTTGTTTGTTGAAATTGGCCCATTAACAGAGAACTTATGGCCAAAATAAGGTTTAGAGCAATTGTGACTGTTACACGTAAAATCACGTTTTTTCAGAAATGACACCTATATAGATAAACTTAATAAGCAAAACCCTGTCTGAATACAAAATTTGAACAAAATCATTAGAGCCATTTCCAAGTTGTGTGGAATATATATATAAGAATTGCTTGTTTAAATATATTAAACATTTACTCAGAGGTCTCCGTCTAGGGGATATGTGAATAGTGACCACAAGGTACCCAAGCTGAGCAGAACATTACTTCCACTTACTGGTGTTTTGCTCCTCACTGTAACTTTTCTATCTGACCTTACCCTGGTCATCTCTTGTTCTCTTCTGACCCCGATGCTATTAGGGTTCCTGAGGGCTAGGGAGTCTTTATTTTTCCAACCTCTCCATTTCTCCAATTTCTCTATAAAACCTTAACCCCTAACATGCTGACCTGTCATGGCATGTAATACGTCCTCTGATTGGTAATCAGAGGATATGGTCGGTGAATTTATTTTGATAACTCTCCCGGTCAGGTCGGTGAGACCCGTAAACCAACGACAGGTGTGGTCCTCCAGACATTCTGGGGGTTGTGAGAGAGCGATGTGACCGCCAAAACATAAACATATGGTGCTCTCTAAAAAGCGGTTACATTTATTGCTAAGTCTCTTCAATATTTATTGAAAAATATTGGAGAGCAAGTGGATTAATGACTTCATTGTCAGAAATCCAGCATTAGCTAACAACATATATTAAATATCAATAGGATATACAGGACAATGATCAAGGAAGAAGGATGTTCCTATATTGTATTTAGAGCATCTAACTGCTGTTGAAAAAGATCCGAGTTATCCAAGATTTTTTATCATAGACATTATGGGTAGTTGGCAACAATTGCACATGTGTGAAGCAACGGGGCTTTTAAGGGTGGAGTTTCTCAGAGCCATCAACATTTGTTCCTAACATCGCTGTGACCCTGCATTTTGCTGTGTTTCTCACCATACCATTTTCATAGTATCTAATTTTGCTTTATGTGGAATAGCTTTTTTAGCTGGTTTTTATTCAAAAGACGTAATTTCGGAAGTAGTTTTTGTAAGAAATTTGAATATATTTATGTATTTTCTGTATTTTTTTGACTGTCAGTCTTGCTGGGCAAGACATTGAATGTTGTCGTAATTTAAAAGGAATAAGTAAAAAGAAGAGAGTAACAAATATACCAAATTGGTACTCCCGGAATTATCAAAATAAGAATCTTAATGTCAGTTGCTTATGAAAAGTCATAATGTGTACAAAAAATGCTATAGTACTTTAAAGGAAAAATATAGAAAGGAAATAACTAAAATAAAAACAAACTGGGCTGGCCCGGTAGCTCAGTTGGTAGAGCACTGCCTGCTGAGTGAGGGGTCCCAGGTTCAATTCAGTTTATTGATCAGTTATTAAGTAAATACAAATTTTACAATAGACTTCATCACTGACAGCTATGTGTACTAGAGTTACCAGTCGTCCGAAAATTCCTGGACATGTCCTACATTTCAACCATTTGTCTGGCATCCAGGGGGAATTTTTGGAAAGTGTAAATATCCTACATTTTCAGAAATAAGCAGTGAACATAAGCAGTGAAAGTGAACTGGAAACTGAGAATATAGAAATGAATAATTGGTTATTAACCGCAAATGCAATTTACTATGCAACTGCTACACCAGCTACAGTCAAACTGTGCACAGTAACATTGGTAATGCAGCATTTGCATTCCGAGGCAAAAGGTTGGTATTGTGTGGAGACAAAGCAACACAATGCTAATGTTGAAAGAGTATTTTCACTAATAAGTGCTCAGAGGACAGATGAAAGGAACAGATTATTTATTGATTCACTTAGGGGTATTGTTTTAGGGAGTACAATTTTAAACACTTATGTGGAATTTCTTGGTTATATGTCAAGCGAGCTAAATGTTTTGTGCAAGATTACTTCTTCAGAGAAGTATAACTGACTGTTCATGGTAACATCTAACACTGTGTGTTTCAGGATTTTAAGAAAATATAAGTGTATATGCCTAAGGGCATATATAAATAGCATTTAAATTATAAATGTACATTATTTTTGCATTGACTGACAAAGTCCTACATTTTGTCCTACATTTTTTACCATTGTGTCCTACATTTCCATAAAATAATCTGGTAACCCTACATGTGTACAGTATTTCTAACAATCTCTGTTCTATGTTATTCTTTGTCTCTTGAAATTCTGACATCCTATATGCAGGATTTTCCGATAGCCATTTATACAGTCTAAGCAACCTTAACTAATAGAATGAATGAGAAACAATTTAATTATTAGCATAACAATAACAGGTTTACAATGAAGTATAATTGTTTTTACTGTATCAAAAGTCTTCTATTTCGTCTCATTCTTCTGAACCTTTTATCATAAGAATTTTCAAGATACACGTTTTATAGTAAATTGATTAGCTTTTATACCTTTAACTTCATACTGATTGATTTGTTTTACAACTTGGAAGTACTCTTCAACTGAATATAGAGTCTTGTCTTGTAGCCATTTATCTAAAAAAGATTTACATTTTTTTTATAAAAAATGAACTGATGCATATTGGCAATTTATATAAATTTAAGCCTAAATACCGGTAACTTTGATATGTTTTGGAAAGCCCGGAATATGGTACATCGATTGATTGTTTTGTGCATGTATTGTAACAATGAATTGTATCTCTTATTTTATATAGCTCAAAATTTTCTTTGATAAAAATTATAATGGTCAAATTCATTTAAAATGTTCTTTGCTGGATTCTATTGTATGTGGTCCTAATATGTTTCTGAGTGCCTTTTTTTGTTGTCATTTAATATTTACTTTTGCTCCTACAGAGTTTCTCCAGAAAAGACTGCCATATGTTAAACATGAGTGAAAAAAATGCATAGTATGAGTGCATAAGCCAAACTTCACTTATATCGTACCTCAGTTTGTATGATAGAAATAACACCCAAGCTAGCTTATTGGACATGTCATTTATGTAATGGTCCTAGTTTAGTTTTTCACCAATCTAAATACCTAGTAATTTAATTGACTTATTGTCTTGGTTTTTAAGATTTCAGTCAAGTAGGATTTGTTCAGTTTTTTACTTACTAAGCTATAATACTTTAAACAACATTTCAGCCATTTTTATCACCCATTTATTTGTTTTTAGAACTACATCCTTATTCTTGTCAGATGTTATTAGTGTTGTGTCATTGTATATAGTATTGTTTTACATGGATAAACTTTGAAAAGTCGTTTGTGTAAATTATGGGTAGAAATGGACCCAGAACTGAGCCTTATGAAACTCCTGATATAATGGGCATGAATTTAGATATTTCATAATTAACAACTCCTGCTTGATATTTACTACTAAGTTAGATGTTAATTAAATATATTGGAACATTTGTTAACCCATTCTGATTTAGTTTTAATATCTGTTTTGTGTGATACGGTGTTGAATGCTTTTCTGAGATCTGTCATTGTGGCACTACAGATGTGTTTATTTTCTAAGCATTCATGAATATTGCTGATTATCTTTTTCAACAGCCTTTATGGTGGAAAGTTCGGTCCTAAAGCCAAATTGTGAGTTACTGAGTATATTATTCAATTCCTTACTGGCTGGTGGGAATTTTTCTCTAGCCAAGATTATTGCTTAACCTCCCCATGGTCTGGAAGTATGGATCTGTGTGTGATATAATATATAAAACCCAAAGGCAAGCCACTGTATACATGTTAACACAGTTGCCAATATGGCAATGTGTTCCAAAGTAAAAGGCTGCCAATATGACCATTGCAATTAAAGGTCATAAAGATAGATATATATTACTGGCTACTGCATTGAATAAACCTAAAGCTGCATGGAAAATCATTAAAAAGGAAACCACTGCAAATCATGAAGACAATATAACTACTTTCTCTTTCAGTTTTGAATAATGCCTTTATAAATACAAGAATTTATCTGCTATCAATTTACCTTCCTCATAAACACTAGTGTACAGGATTTACTTTCTTACTGTACACCCATGGACCCAAAAAATGAGTCATGTCAGGAATGCCAAGCTACCTAAACGGTAGAGAACAACTTCAGAAGTACCAAATAACTTGCAGTTTTCACAAAGTAGGTATTCTGACAATCTGTGTCTGTCATGTCTGTCGTGTGTGTGTGTGCGTGCGTGCGTGCGTGCGTGCGTGCGTGCGTGCGTGCGTGGGTTGTTGGCTAATGCTGGATTTCTGACAATGAAGTCATTGCTCACCAATATTTATCACTGATGGATGGGGCATTAGAAGTGGCCGGGCATATTTGAAGGTGGTCTCGATCCATTTCCTCTTGCAGATCACATAGAGGAGAGAGTGGTTAAGAATATATACCAATTCTGTTTAAATGTTTTGCCAGACAATCATGTCCTGTGATCAACTTGAAGGTTGCAACTGCTGTTTTTCGAGGATACTCAGGAATTACTGTTTCAAAGTTTGGTAGTCCCATCTTTTATTCTTTGATTTTTCATAGTAATATTTTGCAATAATTTTTTTGAATTCAGAGTTGACTAATCTTTTAGCTGCATAAAATGGTAGATTAACTATAGACTTTCGTATATTGCTGGTACCCTTTTTTGCAAGAAAATCAGCTTTCGCATTACCACTCAGTCCACAGTGAGCTGGTATCCATTGGAAGACTAGGTGTTTTTGAAGTGCTGTTAGATGGGTAACGATTTTCCAACATTCTATAATTGTTTGGTTTTTTGGTGACAACTTGGAAGTAATTGCTATAATTGCTGCCTTGGAATCTGAGAGAATAACTGCTTGCTGAAAATGTGAAGTTCTGCACAAAAGATTTTGTAGGGCCATTCGAATTGCTTCAATTTCTTCATCAAATTTTGTAGTTCCATAACTTAAAGATTTGTAATAGGAAAAGAGGTAACACACGACTCCAGCCCCTGCTCCATCTCAGTTTGATGTCAATGATCCATCAGTATAAATATGGAGCCATTCATGTTCTGGAAATCTAGTATGGATTGTCTCTAATGCCTGTATGTATGTACACATGTTCATAAGTATGTATGCGTTCCAGACATGACTCTTTTTTTTTTTCCACGGGGTACAATTAAGGAAAGTACAATAGAAAAATTTCTGCAGAAGGAACAATAAAAATCTTAAAAGCATGCTCATCCCAAATTAGCATTCCCTTGAGTTATTTGTACAATGAATCACTGAAGACTCTAATTTTCCCTGGCAGGATGAAATTTTCAATTGTTAACCCCCTCATTTTTTTTTTAAAAAAAAGGTGAACACAACAATGCTTCAAATTATAGACCAACTTCGCTCTTGCCAGTTTTTTCAAAAGTCCTTCAAAAAGTAATGTTCAAAGGCTGTATAAATACGTTGAATATAACAAGATACTTGTGAAGGATCAGTTTGGATTCAGAAAAGGAATTTCAGCAAATAATGCAACTTTTAAACTTGCACATGAAGTGTTAACTGCCCTAAACAATAAATGGCATGTAAGTGGTATTTTCGGTGACCTAGCAAAGGCATTCAATTGTGTAAATCATGACATTCTTATATCAAAACTGGAATTCTATGGTCTTAAAAATGAAAACTTAAGTTGGGTCATGTCATACCTAAATGGAAGGGAACAGAGTGTTGTAGTAAACAGTGATATTGATTACAAACATCAAATTGGAGTAATTGTAAAACATCAAATTGTAAGTAGTTTCTAGCTGCTTAAGTGACAAATCATTGTCAATTACATTTGATACCTGCTCAAAAGCTACTTAAAATTATGCGTATTAATGCCAAGCATTGCTAATTATATAACAAAATAATGAGGCATGACAGCAAAACCTGGCGAAAGCTTAAAACAAAGTTAAATTTACATGCTTAAGCTTTCACGGCCGGCGTTTATCTAATAGAATGTGGTTTCCGAGCTTGTAGGCCGTGGTCCAGTCGATGGTCCAGCACCTGACGTTTCGCCGATGGCTCTCGTCAACGAAAAATCGCACCGAGACGACAGGACAACAGCATAAAGCGTTCTTGCCTTAGATAAAGGGCGAGAGAGCCAGTATAAAACAATTTTTCAAGTACAGTTTCCTACTGGGAATCTTAACAGCATCCGAGATCGGCAAAGGACAGGCGGGATCCACCCCTGACGCAGATACCATGCTGCGGCCAAGTCTGCGTTGGCACTACCAAGCGCAGTATAAAATCCCACATTATAGAAGACAAGCAACTGCCGACTGGGACACGTGGAAAAATCAGCAGTAGCCGAGCATACGTTGCTAACGGCTCATCACATCAAATTTGACGGGACCGAAGTCCGGGACAATACAGCCTACTACCACGCACGGCTGCGCCGAGAAGACATTGAGATCCACAGACATAAAAACAATTTCCATAGCAAAGAAGCTATGTCTACACAAAGCCTGGGTGCTGTTGCTAGACAGTACGAAACCAAAGCCTTAAAACGCCAACCGAACCAATCATGTGGTAGTTTCCTCGGCCACATAGTGATTGGCCTACAATCGACCAATAGGAGACGGGAAGCGGTCCCTTCACACATATAGGTCGGGCGCTCCATCATGGGCTACTACTGTTAACCAGCCAGGAGGCACCTTCTCTGAAGATCCCAACGGAGTCTGGCGAAACGCCAGATGCTAATTCATGGACTGGATCACGGACTATAAGCCGGGAAACTACATTCTATCGGAAAGTTAAATTTATATGTAAATACACGTAATGTTAGTCTTATAGCCACAGGGAAGATTTAATTTTGTTTCTGAATTATCCCTGCTTTGTTTTCTGACCCTCAGATGTTCTTCGAGGGTCTTAATGTACCGCTCGACCACGCCATTCTACTGTGGGTGGAGAGGTGTCGTGCACGTCTTGTGTACTCCGAGTCGCTTTAGCGTTTCTCTCACCAGGTTCGATATGAAGTTTCTCCCCTTGATCGCTGTGCAGTTCCAGCAGCACTCCAAAGCTGCAGAACAATTCTTCCCTGAGGCAGTCCGTGATCGTCTTGGCCTCCTGGTTAGGGACCGCGTACACTTCCCGCCACTTAGTTAAATAGTCTATGATCACCAGCAGATATTTGTTGCCCCTGTCAGAGACAGGGAATTGTCCAGCTATGTCAATGGAGATACGCTCGGAGGTGTAGTGCTCCATGCGGTCCCAACTCCTGATCTGCGGGCCGCGTCTTGCCGCGCTTACATGACATTGGCGGCACCACCTCTCAGCATCCACCCATAGTCTCAACCAGCAGTGCCTCTGTCGCAGTTGGTGGATCGTGCGGTTGGATACAAGATGTCCTCAAGAGGAATCCGAATGTATCTCCTCCAGCGCCTCCATAAACTTACTCCGAGGAAGCAGCGACCGCTCTCTGGGCCTTTCCATTAGGTTACTTTCAGATCCGTTACAATACACCGTCCTTGATCCTCAGCGTGTCCCATTGTATCCAGTAAGACATACTCGCTACCCCTGGGTGCGGTGGCCTCCCAGCTCGGCTTAGTTCTTGCTTCCACTTTTCGAAGGAGCGACCCTAATTGGGAGTCCGCCAGTTGCTCCCTCCGCAGGTCTGCACTATACCATCGGTCTGCAGTCACCACCGAAACCATACGAACAGGTGAAGTATGCTCCTTCTCTATCCTGTTGCAGTGGTCGCATTTCCCTTGGAGAGCATTTTGCTGTAGTAGGATATTACTCGCTCCTGCCCGCCTTGACTTTGGGATAGTACGCCTCCAATCCCGCGGTCGCTGGCCTCAGTGTCCACGATTAAATGGCAGTCTGGTTGTGGCAAACCTAAAACAGGCGCACTGCAGAGTGTTGACTTAAGTGCTTGGAATGCGCCCTCGGCCTCTTCCGTCCACACGTAAGGCTGGTGTTCTTCCGTCAGAAGAGTGAGGGGCTTCGCAATGTTGGAGAGGCCTCTGACGAATCGATGGTAGTAGCTGCACAGACCCAGAAAACTGTGTAACTGACTTTATTCTTCGGGCGAGGTCAATAATTCACAGCCTGAGCCTTTTCCGGATCCGTGGCCACCCCTGTGGTGGAGACTATATAGCCCAGAGAAACTTTTTCGCGTTCAGCTTTAGATTTGGTGCCCATAATCTCCGTAATACCATGTCCAGGTTCTCCAAATGATCTTCGAACGTTCTGCCAATCTCGATGTTGTCCAGGTCGGAAGTCGCAAGTCAGGCCCCGTGTCACTGACATCATGATGCTGTGGAAGTTGGCTGGCGCGGTGCAAAGGCTAAAGGGCATAACGGTAAATTGCCAAAGCTCTTGGCCGGCAAAGAATGTCGTCTTCTCCTTGTCTCGGATCTAGAGTCACCTACCAGTACCCCGATTTCAAGTCGAGAACCACTAGGCCCTAGCAAGAGTGTCTAGGGCGTTGTCAATCCTGGGTAACGGAAAGCAGTCCTTCCGGGTGACAGCGGCCAGCCTCCGGTACTCCATTTAGAAGCAAATTTCGCCGTTCTTCACCAGGACTACGGGAACACCAAGAACTGTCGGGCTCTTCGGCGATCTCCATTTTACTTGCGTTGTCAAAGGAGCATGTCTGGATTGCTGCCGAATAGGTCAGACATCTCCAATAGCGATATGGCGGAGTACTCGATCGGTGCGGCCGTAATGGCCGTTTTCTTGGCTGAAGGGTGACTACTAATGTCCCAGTAGATGTCTGGCCTTCTCCAGTTGCTCTCTGGTCAGATAATCGGCCGTTCTCTTTAATAAGTCTCAGCCGGGGCACTAGGTCTTGCGATGATGACGGCTCCACAGGTCTGTCACGCGATGTCACAGTCACAGCCAGCTCACACTTCCCAGTTCCGTTCCGATTTGCATGTCCCGATCGCTGTCCGATGGATTCATCAGTCTCACAGGCACTTCTTCCGACAAAGCAATAATGCCCTGGCGACGCATAATCCGTCCAAGGGCGTCTTCCGATCCAGACCAGGATTCTTGTCGGCTGCCCCTCCTGACGTGCCTGTAAAACCACCTCACTTCTCGCGGGCACTACCACGTCCTCCATCAGGATTACCGTGTATATATTTGGATGCTCGTTTGGGCTCCTAGGCGACTCGGGTGAGTCGCAAGACCCTCCTGCCGACGTCGATCGTCGCATAATGGCTCCTGAGGGCATCCAGTCCTAGTATCACTTCCTCAGTCACCCTCGCGACGAATACGCACAGACAAATAACGCTCCGTCCCAAGGTTAACACCAGCCAGGCCTCCTCCGTAGGTAAGATATCGCCCTATGCAGTCACTATCTGGTGGGGCCAATCTAGTTTCCTCGACGGCAAACCCTTTGCCACGTCAGGTCGGATCACGATCACGGCTGCATCCCTGTAAACCAGTATCCAGCACCGCTTTGCTTGTATCCATCCGCTTCCAATGAGGCTGTCCATCCTCCTGCACAATGCGCGCAGCGTCACTAAAGAGGTCGTCCCCTCGTCACGCCAGTACTCACTCGTTTTCTGCCTGCTCTTCAGCCAGTTGTGAATATTCCCTCATCATATGTCGAGCCTGGTCACACCCCCAGCACACGCCACTGGAATATCTCTGTCGTCTTCCTTGGGTTTTCCTCTGTCCCCGTCATCTATTGGATGCTCGTGGTCTTCGAGGTCGGGACAGTTGTTTCCTTGGCCGCTTTTATCGTCAGGGCAGACGTCAGCGTATTCTGGGTGGTATTGTAGTCGCCAAGCATTAGACCCTGACGTATCTTGGCGTCGCGTAACCTGTCAACGGAGTGGGCAGCTTCTTGGGACACGTATCTGGCTGGGAGGTTCACCAGATCCTTATTCTACAGTTGTTCAATGGCCAGGGCGTACTCCTGGTGCATCTTCCCTGGCTGTTGTAGCCACGACTTGAGCTGGCTGCGATAGTGTGTGGACAGACAGTAGTTTCCGAACAGGTTTCCTAGAGCCTCCCAGATGTCTCTGGATGCCGCCAAAATTGGAATCAATTCTACAGTTGTTCAATGGCCAGGGCGTACTCCTGGTGCATCTTCCCTGGCTGTTGTAGCCACGACTTGAGCTGGCTGCGATAGTGTGTGGACAGACAGTAGTTTCCGAACAGGTTTCCTAGAGCCTCCCAGATGTCTCTGGATGCCGCCAAAATTGGAATCATGTTTGGCACTTCTGCTGCCCATCCCTGCAGGCTGGCTATCAACTGTGCAGCTTTTTCCTCTGCTGACCATTGGTTATGGGTGGTGACGACGGCAGCAAATTGTCGGTGGAATACTTCAAAGGTAGTTGTTTGCCAAGCATCTGCTCCACCCTTGCATTCAGTTCCTTGGTACTGCCGTATACTCTGCCCTCCAGGGCGCTAAGTCATTTACTGACATCCACCAGGACAGTAACTCATTCCCTGATGGGTTTAACACGTTGGCCAAAGTCTTTCATCTTCCTGTTGAGTTCTTCCACGTCTTTCTTTACCCCGGCCAGTTGCTCGTCAATCATTTCTGATAGCTTTGTCTTTATCTTCCCCGTTCCGGATTCAATCTTTGTCAAATTTGTAAAATCAAGTGAATGAAGCAAGGTGATACCGCTGTTTCCAGTCAGTGTTGTCTCTTGTAGAGCCTGGAACCCACCCGCTTGCCCTTTTTAGATCTTTTACCCTTGCAGCAAAATTATGGCGTAAGGACAACAGACATGGCCATCTTTCTGCTACTGCACATGTGCGATGAGAATTGCTGACCTAAATGAGAAGCAAAATCTGTGGGGTTAGCAATGCTTTGTTTTGTTATTCTTGTTCTTCTTATTCTTCACACATATAAACTAAATGCTAAGGCAGTGTGTTGTTGACATACTTGTAGCATTACACAAAGCAAAATGGCTTGTGGAGGGTGTGAAAATTGTGTATATACCACAGTGAGCAACCATTTAGTTGTGGAGAACTAATGGAGTGCACCGTTATTACTGGGGTGTATCTCTGTGATATTTGCGAGAATGCAGTTCCAGTTAAGTGGATAAAAGGAAGAGAGGTGTACTTCATATGTAAGAAGGATCCAAAGAGAAAAGTTAGTGTCAAAAAGGGAGTTTCCTTGATGACAGACATTCTCTCTCCACAGCAAGTAATACACTTTTGTATAATGTGGTGTATACTACAGTCTGTCCACCAGCTAGAATGCAGCCAGCCAGTACATCAGTAAACAATTCCAGGTACACAGTGATATCTGAAGCAGGAGTCATGCTTCTGGTCGCGCTGACATGGAGCTATCGTTTTTAAGTATACTTAAAAATCATTGGTCTGGGCCAGGTTCATGTGGCATATTTTGCTTATAAAACATAAAAAAAATGTTTTCAATTACTCCATCTTTCTCCCGTTGATCATTTTCTACCTTTCCTATACCTAAGCCAGTGGTAGATCTCGGCATGTGGAACACATGTTGCATCTTACGTTTTTGTCTCTGACCATTTCCTATCTATCTTAGTTTTGTCGAAAACAAGCTGGCAACACAGCAGATTGTGTGGGTGGTCACTTTCCCTAGCTCAGTACATAAACAAACAGTGTAACGGTGCATCTTGAAAACAAACTTATACCCTGCCTTGTCCTTCAGTGTTTACTATTTGAGTGTGTGCCAATCACAAGCGTTAGCTTCCAAAACATTAAAATGAAAGTGAAAGTGCTCAACCTGCTTACCATCACAAGCTAGGTCAATTTGCTGACCAACATCAGCGCAATGTTGTCGACTTACCTCATGTCAGAGAGCAGCTCAGAGTATTCCTTCACGTCTTTTAAGTGATTAATTATTTCTAAACCCTGTGTGATGTCCCATAATTACTACTGAAGCTATGTCAGAAATAAGTTACTCTATGCATCTTATAAGTAACAAAGTGTTACCTTCGTGCATTCTTGTGGAATTACGCATCCAATTTGGATAAAAAACCATTTATTTTTTCCAAATCAGCTGATCAAAGAACAAAATGCCATTAGACTTTTTTGTTTGTAATGCTTCTATGAAGCACATATTAGAAGGAATGTAATGACTTCCCTTCCACCCTGTATTTTTTAAAAACCCTACCAGTTGATTTCAGTCTCAAGTGATATAACCTTGAGCATTATATTGTGAAATTCCTGTAAGGAAAAGTCACCTGTTACATTTCTTTAACTCCTCATTTTACCTCGGCCCAAGCTAGTTCTATGGGATTGAGGTCACACATGTATGGGGGCAAGTAAACGACAGTGTGGCCCAATAAACCAAAAACTGCGTCTGCTTTAAGAGCCTCTTTAGGTTTGTTTGTTTCAGTCATCCTATAAAGATCTGTTTTACACATAGAACTGGCACTCTGAACTCCTTTGTTCTGCAACCACAGTATCATAGCAGATTTCACAGCACTCCTAGATGGAGGTTTATCTGCTTCTACACCACTTTCTTCATTACTTCTGACATAATGCTAGTGGCTCAGACAATTTTACAATTGAAATTAAGAGAAATTAGCAGCAAATAAGCATAGCAGTAATAACATTGGAGGTAAATTGGCAATGTAACCAGCAGAACAACGTTTACGTGGAAGTTACACTGTATGGAATGTCTGTCTTCTTCCCTTAATTCCCCTAAGACTGTGAGTTGATGAACAGACAGTAGACAATCCTAGAGGAACACTCGTGGAACACAGTGGTGAACTGGTCAAATTACTGCCAGTAAATTCACTTAATCGGCAGCCTAGAAAGCCGTAAATGAATTGGACAATTGGGCAGTGATTGAAATTGAAGAGTTCGAATTCGGGCACAGGAAGTATCTTTGCAGGCATCACATAAAAGGTGAATGATTATTTGGAGATATGCAGTGAGATATGAAGAACTTCCTCCTTGTTCCAGTTAAAACCAGGGATAAGGAAACAGTACTTGCCATCATCTAGGATTGGATTTTTTCTGGAACAATAATACGAGATTGCTGAAAGTCATATGATACACTCTAAGATAAAAGGTTTGTTCCAACAAACAGTTCTGAATGCATTCTGAATGCGTTCCGAGCTAATACAAACATTTTCTTACGCACATGTGCAATCGAGCATCCTCACAGAATTAGTTCGGAAGTTTGTATGGTTGCAACATTACTTGAACCATTATTAATCTGCGATTCTGAATAACCTGAGCATGCTTTGTAGACTATACAAGGTTTGTTCCAACACAATCCATATTCAGTTGTTATCTGAGCATGTTCAGTAGCTAAGCAGTGTTCCAACGTGACAGAAAATCCTTCAGACCTGGTTTTGAATTTCCAACTTGCTGTACCAACATTTTGGGAACTAGTTCAGAAACAGTGAAATCGGTTCTTGTTCAAAAACGGAGCTGCAAGTTCTGGACATGCGCAAATCGTATATACTAATAGTCTACTACGCATGTGCAGTTTTTCAATATTTGAGACTAATGATGGTTCAAGTAATGTTCCAACCTGTAGGTCTCTTCCAAGAAGCGGTTCTGAAAGTATTCCGAACTAATACCAACATTTTCTTACACACATTGACAACCGAGCACTTTCTCAAAACTAGTTTGAAAGTTTTGTCGTGCTGCAATCCTACTTAGATCCTGCACATGCCAGAAGTGATTCTGAATCGCGTTGGAACAAACCTAAAGGCTTCCAGCACCTCCGGGAAATTTGTGAGCAGCTGTGCAAGCAGGGAGGTCCATGAAGTAAATGCACACTGTTATAGCAGTGCTCTCAATCCACACCAGCAAATAGAGGGCAAGTATTCAATTCCTATGTTCGGTCGAAGGGAGTGGCACTTTGCAGGCTATCTCACCAAATACCTACCTAAACATACCTTAGTAGAGAACAGAGTCTTCCAACTGCTACATAAGTAGGGAAAGACTTTCCACCCAAAGTTTAATGAAGTGGTAATAATCAAGAGCAATTGTTTAAAAAATCTGTTTAAGTATTATAACTGATAATGTATGGTGCCAGATATACTGCTCAAAATAATTAGAGGTACAAGATTTTGTTCAAGTGTATTTCTGTAGTGTATTTGTTGTGACCATACAATAATTGTTTTCTTGAATAACTAACCTTTATTTAACAATAACACATCATGTTCACTTCTCATAACAAACTTGGCAACTGTGAGCAGAAATTAAGCAGTGTGTAGAAAACAACAATGGACAATCCTTCCACTGAATCAAAACAACAACAAAAGAAGTCATTTCAGTATCTTGTACGGCCCTCACAGCATGCATTATAGCTGACACTTTTGAGGTATCCTTCTGATCAACCTTGTACGTCTCTTTGTGAGATTATGCCCCATTCTAGAGTGAGGACATCTGCAAGCTCTTGAAGAGTCTGAGGAGCTATAGGATGCTTCTGGACATTACATTCTAGCATATCCTGCAAATGCTCAATGGGATTGAGGTCTGCACTCATAGCAGGCCAGTTCATTTTTTGTATCTGGAGGTTCTGTAAGGTGGTCATAGTGGCACCAGCATTGTCTTGCTGCAGTACAAACTTGGACTCCATCCCAACTGCAACAGGCATAACATAACATCAGCAATATACCTGGCAGCATAAGATCAGTTTTACCATCAATACTGATGCCATCCCACTCCATGACTGACCCAGCGCCAAATCTGTCAATTTCTGGTACTGTAACTTCATCATAATACTCATTATGATTTTTTATTTTTTTATTTATTGTCACATATGTTTACAAGAAAATTGGACAAATGCCCTATAAACAGGTGACTCGCCAGATAGTAGTTCAACAAAATTACATATATGTACAAGTATAATAAAATTTCAAGTACAAAAGTTTGTTAAGCTTCAGAACATAAGATATGAAGTTTCGTATATACAATACAATACATTCTCAAAATATAATATGTAAGGTTCAAATTCACAATATTACTAGATCATCATTCATATATTCAGCCATTGAGTAGTAGGCCTTGACAATTAGTAAGTTTTTTATTGTTTTAAAATTTTTCAGGCGTTTTATTGATCTAATAACGCTGGGTAGTTTATTATAGACTTTTATCCCAGCAAGTAATGGACATTTTTCTTATAATGTTAATTTGTGCATGAGTGGCTTCAGACTGTTTTTGACGATACACATGCGGACGCCCATCACACTGTGTTAAACGAACAGTACATTGTGCCAGAGACGAAGCTGCCATTTCCTATGTTGTTGAGCAAACCTCAGTCGATGTACGTTGTGATGACGCTCCAATTGAGGAACCCTACAAGGTCTTCGTGGTCTTAATCCCACCTCTTGATGACTGTTTTGTGTTGTCTGATCACTGATAACACTAGTTGCCACCCTCAGGTTATTTAGATGGCCTCTAGCAGTGGCAGTGCGTTGCAAAAGAGCACAATTGACCACGTATCGGTCATCTCTAACCGACACTTTATGTTTTGGACTGTGGCCTGGTGTTCTAGTATAGGTGTCAGTTTCCATAAATCTGTCGCAGGCTCCTCCAACAACTGATGAAGCAACATTGATCTCTCTAGGCACTGTGTGAACTGTCCAACCTTCCTGTATAAATGTGACTGCTCGAACAACTTCAGCTTTGGACAAGTACCACAGTTTAAACTTATTGAATGTAAAAAGTTATAGAAAGATGCAGTACTCCATTAACAACATGAAAAAGACACTTTAGCAAGACGTGAATCATTACATTCTATACATAACCCACTTCAGTTTTCAATATAATGCAACATATTGTAATATTGTCAGCAGACCATGGCTTTAAAAGTTTCTGTGGTGGATTGCATAACTTAATTAAATATGTGCAAACAATAATATGTAGTGTACACCTTCATTATAAACTGGAAAAATACTACGCTCTAACAAAATCTTGTCCCTCTAATTATTTTGAGCAGTATATTAATAAAGAACACAGTGCCATGGCCGAGCGGTTAGAACATTCGCCTACCGCCTAGGTGGCCCGGTTCAATCCCAGGGACCTGCATGTGGTATTCATGGTGGACAAAGCAGGGTCTGGGCGGGTTTTCTCCAGGTTCTCTGGTTTCCCCCACCACTCATTGCACCAATTGCTCCATAATCACCTTTCCATTCATTGATTTTCCCTGCAGTTCATATCATCCTCTTCCTCACTCTCATACCTGGTGCTTGACTGACCACCTACTTCCAGGTTTTCACTCTGTTCATATCATCCTCTTCCTCACTCTCATACCTGGTGCTTGGCTGACCACCTACTTCCAGGTTTTCACTCTGTCCGGTCCATAGGTTCCTGTGCTCCCCGACATGCGTCTGACCATAGGCACAGACTTGTAAGTCCTACATAAGGGAAGAGTAATCAGGTAAAGAACAAGTATTAATAAAGAAGTAATTTATACTGCAATTTTATATATGTTATTTGTATATGATACCCATAAAGTTATGTACTTCTGGACTCTGAGGAACATATTAACCATTCGTTATTGGACCCAAGCTTATATAAAAAATAACCATATCTAACCTGACATCCTGTGAATCAGAAACCTAAGCTTATATAAACAGTGAATCATAAGCACATCAAGAAAGGAATACACACTTGCTTCTTTTGCATACTTTGTGTAGGCACTACTGTGCTTTTCAAATGGGAAGAGTTCTGATCTGCAGCCAATGAGAGATGTTTATGTGCACAGCATTGCAAGCTCATTACCTGTACTCTTTTCATATTTCCATCTCTCTCGTACACTGTCCTAGCTCAGACAAGTCTACCTGGCGCTAGACGTAAGGGAACCCAAAATGAATTTTCCAAACTTCTATAATAATACAGTTGTTTAAATTCAAATTGGAACATGCATATTATGTATGTTAGATGCTATATAGCTATATTTTATGAATTACCTGCTTTTTAATCCACTGTAGCCTAGTGCAGTCAAGTACATTAAGTTTATGCACATGTTCATGCACATTTTACAAGAAACAATCAAAATATTCACTTAACCTCCACTAGAACTACACTATGCAAAAATGGAGTTTTACATTCCTGTATAAAAATATATAATTCACTGCCTAATAACCTTAAAGACATAGAAAATGTTAATAAATTTAAATGCGGTGTGAAGGTTTTTTTGAAGGAACACTGTTTTTACACAGTAGAAGAATATTTGAAATTTAACAAATACCCTTATGTATAATTGACTTACATTTCTTCTTTTAGTATCTTGTATATATTTAATAATATATTGAACTGCTTATATTGATAACAGTGTGCAAGTATTTATTGTAAATAAGTTTATATAATATAATTACTTTTGACGTATCCTGTATCAGTGTACCATGTACAGTATCTGATTTTAAAGGACTAATAAAATCGAATTGAATTGAATTAGTCTAGAAATGCCATTCTAGCTTTGATTTTCTCTAGATAAACAAAACATTTTAGTGAGATTGCTGTTTCTTTCTTTCTTCATCATTGTTGCATCTTTTAAAAATGTGTAATAAACCCTAAAAATAATATTTCGAGCCTGACTTCGTAATACCTGCCTCTTTGTCTCGCCACTAAATTCACCGCTAGAAGCCATTGCACTACACTCAAAAAGCATAGCACTTCACCCTTCTTCTCAAGAACTGAACTGAATGCTCACTTGAACTCTGTAGGGTAAATAAACAGTTCCTGACTATGGAACAACACAATAATTAACATGTGACAGCTCAAATTCTGCTGATAAAGCATTCTACAGACTAACGAGAGTGAACTGTCTGTTGTCTCGACTAACAAACGCCTTGACCTGTTCAAAGCAATAATTCTTTTAGCACACCATGTCAATAATGTACATTCCAGTTCTGTAATCACACAAATATGCTCAATACGTTGCTTCTGTCGCGACCCGTCGTTATGATGTAACGTATGGGTGTGTTTATTCATTCATTTGTATTATGAAAACTATTTGAGCTAAAAATATGTCGCTTTTACGGTTATGTTACAAATATTACTCCCTACCTTCCTTGTGCATTTGTTTTTTAAATTTGAATATTCTGATCTTAGCGCAAATAGTATGTACTAGAGACGGATTCTCTGGCGCGTGTCAAGCCCCACTTAAGGGGAAAGCAATATGACAACACAGCAGGACTCCAATTGGTTGCTGGCCTAGACGTGCTCATGGACAAACTCCTTCTCATTTGAAAAGCGCTGTTGTTGCTAATTACTGTGTGTCCCAAAAAACCACAGACAACGCTTGGTATGTTGTGCATGATAACAAACCGATCACTTTTCAAATAGGAACCCCTGTCTGGAAATGTACAGTTTGGACGCTGGAGAGCATCGAAGTTTGAGAACAAACAGTTGTGACAATTAATACGGAAGGTATGCAACCCTTTAGCCATTTGTGTACTGGGATGAATGACCTGAGCATGGCAACATTCCAGAACAAGTGCGGAATCACCTCAACATTGCATATCCAAATTGATGGATTGGTAGAAGTGGATCATTTCCATAGCTAGCGTGGTCACCTGATCTGACACTCCTCCACTATTTTCTGTGGAGTTGTATGAAGTGTGCAGTATATGGCACTCCTGTAACGTCAGCGGAGGACCTTATGGCTCAAGTCCCCGGAGCAATTGAAAATCTTCAAAGACAACCGCATGTATTGGGTCCCATACATGAGACTCAGCACTGCCAATATAGGCTCTGCAATGACATAAGAGGTACACAGTTTGAAGCCTGTTTGTAATGTAGTCAGCTCGATGTTGGGTTTATTTTTGAAACATGAACGTACACCCATCTCACACTTCTATGCTCTCCAGCGTCCAAACTGTGCATTTCCGGACAGGGTTTCCTGTTTGAAAATCAATCACACATTGTGTGAACAATACTGTAATGCATTTCTACCTTAAGTCAGATGAATTTAGTCACAATTTAATGTTAAAATATCATGCAAAGTTTAATTTCTTAGAAAGATTTGGCAAACATTAAATTGTGACTAAATTCATCTGAATTGAAATATAAAGACATTACAGCATTGTTAACACAATATTTCCACAACAATTAGTGTAATAATAAACCATTTATATCCAGTTCTTTATTGGTAATAATTGTATTGGACGTCTTTGTTACACTCATCATGTAGAATTGCTGGTTAACATATGGCCGAAGCATTACCTTCCACTCAGTATAAATAGTAGTATTATTAAGGAATGCATGCTGCTTTGCTCACGGGCTTTGGTGTAACCACTGGTTGCTAATTAATCTAAGCTTTGCTTGCTTTGGTATGATGTTTGTTGCTTGTCAGTCTTTATCAGTGTTTCTTATTCCTATGTTGGCAGCATTTTGTTTGTGCATCTGGAAATAGCATGCACCTGGAGTGAGAAATCATTTTTCTGACAGAGTATTTAAGTGTATTAGTGAACATCATAAGACGGAGCCACCTTGTGGAGAAAAAATAAAATACAATAAAACCCGTAATATGCCGTCCTGGTATCTAGTTGCCTAAACCAAATTTTCTATTTATTTCCCTTGATTGTACAAGTTTATACAACAGTATACAGATTTAACTCTTGACTCCTAACATAAAATTAAGGTAATATAAAACAAAATAAAACATATTCCAATCAAAGCTTGAGTCAAGTGACTCAAAAAATCGAACTCAAACAAAAAGCTAAACTACTATAAAGTGAACAAAACATTACCTTCTAAATTACTATTAATACTGGAAGCCAGTATCCACAGTATCTGGAATTGAGTTGTTGCCTATTCACTAAATGACCAAAATACTTAAAATTACTAAAATAATTCTGCTGGTATCCAGCAGCAAAAGAGTTGGTGTGTAACACTCAATGATATCCCAGTTTATCTGTATTCAAAATTAGGCAGACAAACTTTTAAACCAGAGATATGGCTGGTGTCTTTGCTAGAGTATGGCAGAATAGGGCACGCTGATGCACTCTTTGTGATAACTGCAATGGGCGTGTGTTCCAACATTTGCTTTGAATAGCAAAGCTGTGATTAACTGTAAACAATGAGATGTCTGTGTTTTGTTTATGTGTTCTGTGTTTGTTTCTTGGATTAACATTGTGTGCCTTACTAAGATAAGTGCAATACTAATTTGCATTGTTAATTTTGCCGTAAGTACTTAAACTGGGTGGGACGCAGTAATCTATGACATTAACTCATCTAGCGCTTAAACGAAGCACCGCAGCAAAAAACTTTCCTTAAAAAAGTGTTTGAAATAATGTTATCTATCAGCCCCCAAAGTTTGTTGGTCTAATTTTGGGACACCCTAATATTCTGTTATTACTTCTATATACTTCCATTTTGCCATGAATTGTTTTCAAGGGCGCTGATGACCATGTAGTAGAGCACCCTTAAACCTACATCTCCCTCCCTCTATATACTTCCACATTTTAATTTCTACTTTGTCACATCATTCCCTCAGTTTAAACGCTTTCTTTAAAATATAGACAAGAGGTAAACAAAAATAAGCAACATGGATGGTCATGATTTTAGACTCTACTCCATATGTTTATGTCCATATGACCTTAAGCTTGCTTTGTAGACAAATCTGTTTCTTAAAATCTGGAGTGGTCTACACTAGCCTCAACTTTGGGCAACAACTGGTGTCTGTAGCCAAGACTCCGCAGTTCGTTGCCCAGATTGGGATAACTTGTTTCTTAGTTGTTTTTTTTTAGGTTTTAACTTCTAAGGTTTCATTTCTATTTTTTTTAACCCTGTTACGTTTTACCTTTTGATGTTTTAACTGTTTTGTATTTAAATGTTTTAGCTTTCACCTTTTACCCTTTTTAGTACGTAGTTGTTCCAGGTTTTAAAGTTAGTGCACTAACTTGCCTTTTGGTGTTTTTAGCTGTTTACATTTTTAGTTATCTATTTTAACCTTCACCTTTTAGCCTGCCAAGTTTGTGAGTGTTTTAAATTTTAAATTTTGACTTAGGACCCAAAAGACTTAGCTGTTGACGGCCCTTATACTCCACTCACTCACTCACTTAAAATCTGGAGTAGGACATCCTTTATTTTGTACTTAATTGTTTTATGGTTTTACTGAAGTGCTATGCGTGTGGTGAATCATCTTGCCTATATGCAAAATGAAATAAGCATGGTTGTCAACAGTAGAATATAAATGTACATCTTTTTGTTTACAGGTGAAACTAATCGGATGAACTTATGCCAAGCAATAAACAATGCATTGCATATCACTTTGAAAAGTGATCCATCAGCAGGTAAATACATTTCTGCTAGGCATAATCACAGTTCTCTTAATCATAATTTTCTTTTGCATAGTAGCTGTCAGCCTCGTATTTGTCTAAATGGAACTCTTATCATTTGTTCCCCTTACCTTTTCTTTACAATCCTTCATTTAGACTTTGTTTAATTTAAGCACAATGAAAAGATTGAGTCATTTTGGCATAAACTACATCTCAAATAACATACATAATACTTTTGGCATTTAAGTAATAACATTTAAACACTCAGCAAAGGGTTAAAGCTGTCGTAAAAGGCTAAATTAGGCATGAAAAGTCATGAGGTGGCAATGGCCTGGCGCCCGGCATAGAAATTCTATGGTTGAGCTTGGAGTATGCTTTCAGTCAAGCCTCCAAGTAGCTGAATAGAATTATGACTATATTCTGTGCGCTTACGCCAGTGACAGTGGTTCGTGTCTTGTCATTGTACCTCATTTTTATGCCCTTCAAAACTTGGAAACCAAATTAACAATAATCTAATTTTAAAGTCTCTGCGGGTTTAGGACATAATAATGTTATTCTTTTGTATTTTGTATAATGACTTCTGTCCTATTGGACTGGCAATATGCAGTTTGTTATGAATGCTGACTCCCTTAATTCTCCATGTGTATGCTATCACACGATATCTTGTGCCATTCCATCACAATGTATTCGATAGTACGCTGATGTGCTTTTGATCTATGGGGAAGCAAGAACTAATGCACAAGCAGCTCAGCATATGTACCAGGAGATATCCTCATATACAACAATAA
The DNA here is from genome assembly GCA_030765045.1 of Tenodera sinensis. Classification (NCBI taxonomy): domain Eukaryota; kingdom Metazoa; phylum Arthropoda; class Insecta; order Mantodea; family Mantidae; genus Tenodera; species Tenodera sinensis. The sequence continues at coordinate 15,755,217 of CM060964.1, read as the reverse complement.
TACCATAAAATGGAAATAAAACAATTACAAATTAAATTAATGACAGCTTTAAACATAATAATAGTTCAACCAATGTTATTTGTGAATATTATACATTAAAAAAAATTAGCACATGCAGGGGATTTGAGCCGTACTGCACCTCACCAATGACATCTGTAGTGGGCCGAGGTGGGGGACATAGCGGCTGGCCAGTAAGGCTTGGCTCTTCATGGGCTGTAGTGCCAGGGCTTAGTTTAGGGGATTTGAGCCACGTCTACAGCAGACTGATTGCTTACGAATTGTGCACTCATTCCAACTGAGCTACCTAGTAACTTCAGAGACAAACATTCCGTTTAACATGTAGTGTTTGGTGGTTGTAATTTACATTTGCAGTGGTGCAAACGTCAGCTGTCTAATTACAAGTTTATTGAAAAGCGATGGTCTAACATCTATATTAGTGCTAATTTTGTCAAGTGTGTAACCAAAGACATGTTAAACACTTAGTTAGAACCTAGCATAGGGGCTGATGTTTTTATGTGCAGATTGCATAAAACTGGAAAATGAGGGACAGCTGGCCCACCTGCTGTATTACAGTAGTTCCCATTTTCTTTTCCTCTCTTTGCTGTGCATTTCCACTTGTTTCTCACACTATATAAGCACTGTCCCACATGCCTGCATTCTTTAGTAAATACCCTTTTCATCACTGTTCAGTTTCAGTTAAAGCTTTTCTCCAGTTTTTACTGTCAGTAGAAGCTACTCAGTCAAGTTGCACCATATTGTCACATGCTCTTCTTTTTAAATGCAATTATCTAGTTAACAGTGCATTTAATTACAAAAAGTATTAGAAGTTTTTGTTCATTTACATTCATAGCACCAGAATACATATGGTTATACATAATTACGTATAAAGAACTTTTACAAAGATATATACATCTATACTAATATATACATCTACCAACTAACACGTATTTATAATCTTACAGCTATGGCTTATACCCTATTTAGAAATTCTTCTATTGAGTAAAAACTCCTAACTATGCAATACTCTTTCCATTCTACTTTAAATTTACGTATACATTTTGTTTATTTTATATTTTGTGGTAGTTTGTTATATAGCAAACAGGCAGCTACTGCTGGTTTGGTTTTGTAAACTTCTAGTCTATGGGAATTTATGTGAAAATCCGTGTTACCCCTAGTGTTGTATTCATGAATCTGGTTGTTTGTTTTACTGCTGTTTTCTGTTCCTTTTGCTAGCAAAATTATCTCAACTATGTACAATGAATATAATGTCAAAATGTTCAGTTTCTTAAAGTATTCTCTACAGGATTTCTGTCTGTTAAATCTTAAAATTATTCTTATAGCTCCTTATATACTAAGGTGATGCATGATTGGCATAGTGTTTGCAATAAATCTTAAAACTATGCATAGGAAAAAATAGAATAAAACAGAAACCTTGCCAAAATGGAAAAATGTTTAGGATATGTGACTTCTGTCTTGAACAGGTTTTGCTGTATGATTAATATAACAAAAATAATATACAGAGTCTTCCAGAAGACACAGACAATGCCTAGATGTTGTGCGGGGTGACAAACTGATTGGTTTTCAAATAGGAACCCTTGTCTGGAAATGCATGGTTTGGACGCTGTAGCACATCGAAGTGTGAGATGGGTATATATTCATATTTCGTCAATAAACCCAACATTGAGCTGTCTACATTACAAACGGGCTTCAAACTGTGTACTCCTTAAGTCATTGCAGAGTCTATATCGGCGATGTTGAGCCTCATGCACATGACCCAGTACATGTGGTTGTCTTTGAAGATTTTCAATTGCTACGCGGACTTGAGCCATGAGGTCCTCTGCTGACATTACAAGAATGCCATACACCATACTCTTCACACAGCCCCACAGAAGATAGTTGAGAGATGCCAGATCTGGCGACCGTGCTGGCCATGGAAATGGTCCACCTTTACCAATCCATCGATTTGAATATGCAACTTTAGGTGATTCTGCACATTCACATCAAAGTGTGCTGGAGCTCAAGTCGGCCATTTCAGCAGTTGTGTACTGGTACGTGTTGCACTGCTGTTAAAATGTTACTGTAGTGGAAACTACACAAGTAACATAGTAGGATGCGCACCAAGGGGTCCATGGAGGAATGTAGTCCATGCACAAGAATGTTATTATGCTCAGATCATTTATCCCAGTACATAGATGGCTGAAGGGTTGCATACCTTCTGTATTAAGATACCAAAACCAATGTTAAATTGTCACAACCGTTCCTTCTCAAACTTCCATGCTCTCCAGCGTCCAAACCGTGCATTTCCGAACAGGCGTTCCTATTTGAAATTTGATCAGTTTGCCATCCTGCACAACATAGTAAACCTTGTCAGTGTCCTCTTGGGACACCCAGTATAAATGAATATATGATCTGCTTTCTTATAGTACTATGAAGACGTAAAAAAAGTTTACATCTGCATCATATGAAGCTTTTTAAACAATAAATGCAAATAAAGGAATTAACAAGCAAAATATTTTAAAATATAGAGAAACTTAAGTAAATAAACATCAGTTTTAAAGAGCAAAGTTGCAAGCAATTCTTACAGATTATGAAAGTACAGAGGTTTAAGTTTACTTATAAAAAAAAAGAAGAAGCAACAGATGACAACAAACAGGTGTTTCGTTAAGTTTTGTCAATGTATGTCCTAGGTGCATAATACAGGATTCTTCATTTAAATCCTAATGGTCGCACAGCATTTTGCCTGTGCACGATTGGGTGTGCCACAGTCGGTTTTGGAATCCAATATCCATTCATAAAATAATCCTTGTAAACTATTTAACATACAATTCACAAACAACTGGGTGAGAAAAAATTACTTTTGAGGAGAAAAAACAGCTTTTTGCTCTTGTGCACACAACTGTTATGCTAAAACCTGCTGACTCGCACAGGCACTACACTGCGATATGAAGCATCAGGTGCCCTTGGGAGGACTTTTTCTTTTTTGTTTTTGGTAGTGTTTAACGCCCGCTTTTACTACTACAGCACCGCAGTTGGTGACACTGATGATACATGAAATGAAGATGGAGCACCGGTGGAGTGAGATGGCGGGGGAAACCAGAGAACCTGGAGGAAACCCACCCCAGTACCGCTTCATCCACCATAAATCCCACATGTGGTTGCCTGGGATTGAACCAAGTTGGGAGGACTCGCTAGGTGGCAGCATCTGTGATATAAACTGGTTCAAGGTACAGTACAACACTCTGCCTTACATGTATATGGCAGATTTAGTGAAGTCAGTAGCTGAGCTTGAATATTTGGTTACCCATACAGGATCATCTGTAGCAATAGCTTGCTTTTGGGGAAAATAGGATAGAAGTTGCACCTGATGGCAAGATTAAAAGTGAAATATCTCTTTACACTGTTAAAAAGTAAAATGGATCAGGGAGATACTTGAAAGACCCAATTAGTGCTGTATGTTGTGTGGGAAAACAAAGTTGCCCTGTCGAGGACAGGACAAAACAGCAAATTCTATTAACCAGGGCAGTTATGTCGAGTTGTTAAAGTATACTGCAGAGTATGCAGAAACCTCTGCTGCATTTAAAACCATCTCTAATTAAATTTAAAATAACATAATACAACCCATAGATTCAACCATTTTATCAGCTATAAAGTGGGAAATTGTAGATGTTCTTTTTGTAGCCATCATTGTTTGCAAAAGCTCAACTGTGTCAAATAAAGCACAGTTTTCTATTGTTGTGCATATGAAGGAGAGATAAAGGAAAGATTCTTGGAGTTCTGTGACAAACATGTCCAGGCTATTGCACAACTTATGTGACACTTGTTACCAGAATTCAAATGTAATGAAATATTTATTGCTTAAACATTTGACAGCTTGGCAAATATGCTATGAAATTTGAATGGGTTTTAAGCATTAATTGACCACTTCTGTAGTGCAGTTGGTAGCGCATTTGTCTCTGGCACGGAGTACCCAGGTTTGATCCCCGGTACCAGCAGGGGGATTTTTGCTCCACTGGGAGGTCTGGCACAGGGTGCACTCAGCCTCGTTAGGTCCCGGGGGGACCAATTGAGGAGATACTTGATGGAGAAGTAGGGACCCCAGGTCAAGAAGGCTGTATAACTGGCCAGGAGGGCTCAGGGCGCTGACCACGTCCCACCCTCCAGTACTGCACCCCACCAATGATGCCTGTAGTAGGCAGAGGTAGGTGACACAGCGACTGGGCAGCAAGCCTTGGCCCTTCATGGGCTGTTGCACTGGGGTTTAGTTTTTAGTTTAAGCATTAATTAAAGTGCATGCCATGGGCACGGCGACTGGCTTGCTGTGGCGTTGCTACTCTGGGCCACGATTGACACACTGCTGTAAACACAGTTACTTTGCACAACATGCTAACTGTGGAAGCTTTATGCACGTGCTTTGTATCTTGTCATGTTTAGTTTCAAACATTTTTAATGAAAGCCATTTAATTGGAACACACTTGTTTTAACTTATTGTTAGTCAACAAAAGAAGATAAAGTATTAAGCTAAACATTTTATTATGGGCCTTTTACATTTTGAGTCTCAGGCATGCTTCTCAAAGTTTTTAGATTTATTTGGAATTATTTTTGCAATACATTAATCAAATCTGTTAAAATAACTCACTGTATTTTGAAAGAGTAGTGTACCATAAGTTTTCTTTGCTCCTTACCATCCAGCAGATTCAAGGTATATTTGTTAAAGGTGAGCTACCAAATTGTAAAGGGTAAGGGAAGTGGATCGTATAAATACTTCCTAATGTTCAAGGTATCTGGTTTGCAATTGTAGGAGGTGATGCGGACAAATTATAAGTCTTAAAAACATTTAACCTTAATTTATTTGAAAATGGTGTTTCTTGCTCTGATTACAATTACAAATAATGTCTTGATACCGGTCTCTCAATGTCTGATTGTGTAAGGTAATCTTAAAAAATATAAACTTTAATAACAACAACGATGACGATGATGATGATGGTGGCGATGGCGGCGGCGGTGGTGATGGTGATGGTGATGGTGATAATGCCATTAACTTTCCATCATTTCTCAGTATAATTAGCTTACCCTAAGTGGCCAAAATAATTAAGAATAAATTTAATAAGCCATTCTTTGTTGCAATTCCAATTTAGGAAGAAATAAGGAATTTTAACAAATCAAATTATTGAACTATGTTGAAAAGTTTCTGCATACCAAGAATATTTAGAATGCAAAGTAGAACTTATGCAAACTGTAGATTAAAGTTCCATATAACGAGCCCCCATTCGATATAAGGTAGCTACCTCACCATCTGACTCGGAGTTTGCTTCCAGCCAGTTGTCTGTTTTAATTGCTCAGTCCCTTGAGTAGGTCTCTCTCCCTCAGGTCTCTCACTACCTCAATTGTCTTGACCATGCTAAGTCACGAAAATGTCACTGTTAATGACCTATGAGGTGACGTCAACACTCGAGGCATGATCTGTTGGCTATATTCGACCACTTGAGCATACCGTTGGTTGCAGGGAGGGTACAGAGCACCGTGATGTGTTGAGATAGTTGCTCAAATCGGTGCGGTAGTTCTAAAGCATATCTCAAAAAATAATAAATTGCGCTTAACTTCAGTATTCATATTTTATTTGAAATTTATTAATTGTATCAAAAAGTGATTTTAAAAACAAATCTGTGTATAGCAGTTGACATTTCAGTTACCTCTGTAAACTGCGGTAAAGGCTGAACGATCACGCTAACGTAGTATCTGACACACCATTTTTGTCAGCACACCTTTTTTTTTGGAGACCCAGAAGTCCTGGGTTGAAGAAGATCCCCATATGGTTCAGCTAAATTTCCATTGTCATCTTTTTTATCATTTTTGCTTTCAGCATCTAAAAAGCAATGTAACGTAATTCATTATACATACTGTAGTTTGTGTATGATGAAAAGTCCATTACTCACATTGAAAGAGTTTACTTACCATAATAATAACCATAACTTACCAGTGTTATCTGGCACACACAACTGATCTGAAAACACAAAATGCTCTCAATGAGAAACAACAATACTCCCGTATTTCATTAATGTAATCCATCATTTAAAACTCGTTAATAAGAGCATCTTGGGTTACCAGCTGTGTGATTTGATAAACTTGCTTGGGCTTTCAGCCATGTTTACTCTAAGGCATTCAGGAAAGTGATATGTCTTTCTCCAGCTTCACTATGTCATATATCTTCACTATTACAACACAATCACTTGACGACACATACATACTTGCTGACAGGTTGACTGATGCACTCTCATAACTAAAACTAACTGTACACAACGACTTAAAACTACTCTGACACCTAAAACTGACTAACTCTAAAAACTGACTGACTCCTCACTGTCTGTCCTATTTATACTGATGTGATGTAACCTCCTTTGAATTCTTTCTACTGCATGTGTACAATGAGTCAGCAAAGTTCTAGAGCTCACTGGGCACTATGGTATTATCATGCTGTTCAATCTCACACATACAGTCGCTAGTTGCCTCGGACCTCCTTGGTTATGCACACAATAGCCGTTCGCCATATCCAAGGTCATTCTCTTCCGTATATTATTGAATGACCCAATGTCACAATATATTCTCTGGGTGGAGGGGCAGGTGTACTTCGTCCAATGGGGAACCAGTGCTCTCTGACTGGGCCAACGGAAAGGTGCTGGCAGTATATAAGCCATTTTCTCCAGTTCTCCGATGTTTGAGAATCTTTGTCCACACCAGACCATTGTCTCTATTAAAATTGATATTAATTAATTAAGCGATGATGAAATTGAATGGTATCCCGAAAGAAGCTTTCCAGAATTGTAAGGAGCGGTGGGCTAAATGTGTGAATGCACAAGGGAACTACTTGAAGGTGATTAGGGTCCCAATCCCATCAGGTAAATCTATTTTTCTCTGTCATAGGTTGGATACTTTTTAGACATACCTCCTATACAGAGCATTAGATATTATCAGAATGAAGGAAGGCATATTGGGTACACTGATGAGGCATACATGCACTGTTCACATTTCTTGGAGAGATGGTCCTTTTTTGGAATTAAAGTCACCTATTTTCATAGATTCAAATTTAATAGTGGTTCATGCTGATCCTAATGAAGGGTTCATCTCAAATGCTCTACTGATTTTCAAATCCCCTCAAATAGCTGGCAAATACTATTCAGATGTGAATTTCAGGAACTATGAAAAATGGCTGCAAGAAAAGTTCATTCCAAATTTAGTGTCCAACTTGGTACTTCTGATTCACAAATGTCATACCACAATGTCCATTGTGAACCTGCACCTACATTGTCCTCCAGAAGGAAGACTTTGGAAGATGGTTAGCTGAAAAAGCATTCCATACAGCAATGAAGTGCTGAAAATGAAAATGACAGCTTGAGTGACCTGACTAGCATCAACAGCAAGATGACAGCGAAGACGAAATGAGTGGGATTCACCTATTTCCTGGTGATATAGATTAGGAATTGGTCTTTTATGTACTTTTTTTTTTACCTTAATAGCATTAGCATACTATGTTTTATTTTATTTTATAATAGACGGAAACCTTGGCATTTAAATACTTGCCTATTTTACTTGTGTTTTGCTTTCTGTCATTATGGACAGCTAAAGTGTGTTAACTTTGTTATACTAAATACCCCAACTAAGTACTCTTGAGACAGTCAGCAACACAAACTGGAAATATGAAAAATTCATTGGCATTTATAAAATTAAGAAAAAAAAGGGTTCTTTAATAAGTTTGGCATCTAATTAGCTCCTCAAAACAGATACAGCGTGAACAGTTTTCTGAATATGCCACTCAAAAGCAGCCCCAAATGCACTTAAATCAGCAGTCTGCCACATCAAGATTGTGAGAAGTTCTACATAGAAAAAATCAAGAGACATTTGAGCATCAGAGAAAGATAAAACTGAAAAGACAAACAAATCTGCTCTCTCATACCACTTTTGATCTGAGAACCACAACATTGGTTAAACCACTAGAACTGACTATTTTGGATAAAATATTCATTGTCAAGAATGCAGATAATACCATTAATTTTGAAATCCTGCCAGTGAGTAGTTAGAGCTTTATCACACTTCCAGTAGATGGCAGCAGGATCAAACCCAGCTCGGAGAGAAGGAAGAGGGAAGAAGTAGCAGTATGCTTCAATTATTTAACTGCTGATGATGGGGAATCGCCTCAGAAATGTTACAGTTTTAGAAACTTAGCAAGTGAAGTTTTGTGTTAGGTTAGTGCAACTCATCCCAAATTCAACACAAAGAAAATGTTATTGTTTGTAGTGATCCTGTTTTTTATAGCTAACTATATAAAGACCAAAATGACAATCTTTCATTTGTCTCTGTATAATCTGGTGTACAGAAACTTTCCGATATGAGGAACTGCTGTTTAGGTTGGTAGTGAATGACGCCATGCCCCCAGTTCAAACCCCCGTCAGCAATAGGAAGGTGTGCGCCTGCCCTTTGTTTTGTGATAGCGGAAGTGAACCAGAAGCCCAGACAGTTTAAGATACATTGAAACATATAATTCAGAATGTGTCTCATTAGACTTTATTTTATCTGTTGTTATTGAGGATAGGAGCAAATGCCAGATTATCAATCCTTTTCTAATAATGAACCTTCTCATGTTTGTATAGTTTTCTTTGGAAGGGAATGGGGGATGAGGCAGATTTATCTGTTTTATTATATGTTTATTAATTTGAACTCCACATTGTGCATATTTATTTCAAATCATGTTATTTCATTACAAAGTAATTTAAGCTGTAACTTAAGCTCTATCTACACAAAATATACTGAGCATACAAAAGCATGTTTTCGTTACGTAGACAAACATAAGGGGAAAACACAAGACGATAATGTTCTATTAATTAATCCACATGTCCAGTATCCCTGTTCTGGGTATTTCTTCCACCAGTTTGAAGCAGTTCACTCCATATAGTTCCGCAGCCCTTGCAGCGTTATATCCTTGTTGAAGAAGTGCAATTACTTTCGGTTTGTTATCCATATTGTTTGCTCACTTCAAATGGCATGCATAGTATAGAGGACAATGTATTCAACAAAGCTGTTTCGTGCGACCCCCCTTGTCCTCCCTGGTTCCCGAAACCGAATCCCAGAGTTATGACATCAAACCAATGAGCGACAGACACAGCCAGGAGATGATGGTGACAATCGTTCCACTCAGTTAAATTCCTCCTTACCCCGTCCCTTGCATTACGCACCTCGGCCATGCCCCTTGTTCATCGGTCATTGCTTATGTTATTGGACTTTGATACAAACCAATAAAAGATTGGCACAGCCAGAACTGGTGTGGAACATGACTGGAGAAAAGGTTGTGCCAACATTAAATAAAGTAACACACCAAAAGACACTAACAGAATCGGAAAATTTCTGTGCACTGGACTGTACATAGAAGCACCTACTAAGGGTGCTGAACTGCTCTAATGTGGTATGTATGTATGTAAAAATTAACTGCAGAATTTTTTGTTGTTTCTAGTTGTGTTTGGGGAAGATGTTGCATTTGGAGGTGTATTCCGCTGTACTGTTGATCTCCAAAAGAAGTATGGAAAGCAGAGGGTATTTAATTCTCCATTGTGTGAGCAAGGAATTGTAGGTTTTGGAATTGGATGTGCTGCTGCAGGCAGCACAGCAATCGCAGAAGTACAATTTGCTGACTATATATTTCCAGCCTTCGATCAGGTAAATGTTTTTTAACCTTTTGTTGTTTGTGTTGCCATTAACAGTGTATGGTGGTATTTATTTCCTTTTAAGAGTAGACTGAGGCATAACTTCTTGAAAGCATCTGAAAAGAACTAGATAATAATATTTGGATAAACAAATAGCTAAAGAAGCTTAAAATAGTTTGAAGCAAAGCTCAAAAATAAATGGTCTCCATTCCAGCACCTTAGTCTGTAAGCACACCAGTTTTAATTTTCAGTGTCTACAACCCCCGTGTGTTTTTGACTACAATGTTACTGAAATTTCGTCAATCTGAGAAAGTGAATATTCCAAGGAATTATTTTGGGCTTCCAGTTGCTTTAAAATTTCAGATATTTTAGAGAAATATCATTCTTGCACAACATGCTGCTGTTCGGACCTCGGAGAATCACTGTCCTTGTCCATGATATCATTGTGATATCTGAGGCAACAACTGACTGATGAGTTGACTCTCTATCCAGTCACAGCAAGCTTTTTCTCCTTGTAGTATTACTTCACAACACCTGGCTATACCCTAGGATTTCTTTCTTACGCATTTAGCCGAGGAAATAGTGAATCACTGATAAATCAAGGATAACAGTGAAATATGCACTTAAATTTACATTTACAGTTTTGGGTAAAATATGCTGTTTTAATTAAAAATTGTAAAATAAGTAAGCAAAAATGTTTTCCTGCGAAATAAGCAGAAACAAACATAGTTAAAACTAAAAAGGTAAGTCGATTAATAACACTACACAACACTTACTTATATTTTACCGGAACATGTTTCAAAGGCTTGACTTTCCTCCATTATCAACCAGACTTCAACTGTTTCTTCCTAGTTTGTATGGTGATGTTTTATCTGAGGTTTCCTCTGGTGGTGGCTCAAGGAACTTGCTGAGGATATCTTTCTCGGGGATATCAAAATGATGATTTGTTCCTATGTGGACAGCTCTTGTTTTCCTGTTACATGTTTTGGGATCTTTGGTATTGGCTTTATCTTGTGGTTTTCTGTCCAAAAGTGAGTGGCAACTGCTGATTTTTCCAACTGTTTGTTTTTTATATTTCTAAAATGTTCCTTGGATCTTATTTCTAAATTTCTTTTGGTTTTTCCTATATACAGCATGGGGATTTCATCCGCTCTGGGAGGTCTGGCACAGGATGCACTCAGCCTCGTTAGTCCCGGGGGGTCAATTGAGGAGCTACTTGATGGAAAAGTAGCTGCCCCAGGTTGTGAAGACCGCATAACTGGCCGGGAGGGATAGGGACGCTGACCATGTACGACCCTCCAGTATTGCACCCCACCAATGACGCCTGTAGTGGGCCAAGGTGGGGGACACAGCAGCTAGGCAGTAAGGTTTGGCTCTTCATGGGCTGTTGTGCTGGGGCTTAGTTTAGTTTTCCTATATACACTTTATTACAGTCACTGCATTCAATTTGGTAAATGCCAGATTTTTTATTGGGTGGGATGGCATCTTTGATTGTGTTCAGTAGATATTTTATGGAGAAGTGGTTCACTGGTGCTAGCTGAATGTTCTGTTCTTTGAAAACTTTTTTGAATTTTTCAAAGGCCCAAGGATGGAATGTGAACTTTTTGAATGTCATTTTTGTTTCTGCTGTGTAGTGTTGTAGTTTCGTTTAGTAACTTTTTTGTTTCTGCTCGTTTCACTTTTTTTCTACTAATGATCTGGGGAAGCCATATATTTGTGCTGTGAATTGGAATATATTCTTCACCACTCTGTCCTCTATGTGATCTGCAAGAGGAAATGGATCGAGACCACCTTCAAATATGCCCGGCCACTTCTAATGCCCCATCCATCAGTGAAAAATATTGGAGAGCGAGAGGATTAATGACTTCATTGTCAGAAATCCAGCATTAGCTAACAACATATTTGTGCTGTTTCAATTATTTTGCAATATTCTGCTTTGTATTCTTCTGTTGGAAGGGGGATATTCACCAATCTATGTGTTAAGCTATTGAGGATTGCCTGTTTGTGACTTCTTGGATTGTAACTACGAGCTTTTATGTAATTGACCAAAGAAAGAAGATAGTTAAAGCTGCTCATCTAGGTGTGCCTTACGAATTATAACGTTTCTGCTTATCCTTATTAGTGTGAAAAAGGTTAAGTATTTTGTTTAGAAATCCGGGCTTTAATCACTATTATGACCACCATCATCACACTGTTGATAATTAAGCATAACGTTTAATGCTTTTAAAACTATTTAATTGCAGTTGGTGAATGAGGCAGCGAAATACCGCTACCGAAGTGGCAACCTGTTTGACTGTGGCAAATTAACCATCCGTGCATCATGGGGTGCTGTTGGCCATGGTTCACTGTATCATTCTCAGAGCCCAGAATCTTTCTTTGCACACGCTGCAGGTTTGAAGGTAAATCTTGTGTGTTACGATGATTACATTGATTCTTTCACCGGGAGGGAACAGCCATGTGCAGTTTTCATTTTCTACACATTGCATTTTGAAAATACAGGGTATGTACAGATGATTTGAGCGGTTTCGTGATTTTTTTTATAGTCATATTATTAAATATATGTTGATGGTATTTGATGATGTAAGTTAGCTATCTCTCCAAGTTTGGTTTGCAGCAGTCATGATGCTTCTTCCTTCCACCGCAAGAGTGCAGTTGTGACTTATGCTTCCTCATACGGCTACGAACTCCAACAGTTGTAAGATGGTGACCAACAATGAAACAGCGTTTGCTGCTCTTGAGTTTCATACAAGTAAATTTGTGACAACCGTGCGATGAAACTTTAGAACAAAGTACCAGAAAGAACCACCCACTGCCAACTCTATTCATAAATGGTATCAACAGTTGACTTCCTGAACACAAGAGGTCAAGATTGATGGATAGGTCTTACCGGGAATGAAGATAACGCACTTATGTCATGGCCTCCACGCTCTCCCAGCCTCACCCCTTGCGACTTATTCGTATGGGGTTATGTGAAGGATGCAGTTTACATGCCACCATTACCTGCTGATGTACGAGAACTACAGGTCCACATCATCAACACATTTGGTGAAATTAACAGGGAAATGCTACATCGAGTGTGGACCGAACTTGATTATCGAGTTGATATTTGTAAGGTCACTGTCAAAGTTATTAACTTTGAAATCCCAGCATTAAATGAAGTGTTAAAGCTCTGCACCCCTAACACCAGATGGCAGCAGGGGGAGAGCGTCATCACCCAACGGCTGATGATGGGATCAAACGATCCTGAAAACATTTCCAGTTTTTAAAACATTTTAAACTGAAGGTGAGTGTAAACAAAAGTGACTCAAAATGATCTCAAACAAGAGATGGTTATCTGGAACATAACAATGACACAGGGGATCAGTTATGTAATTAATTTTTAAATTTTAATTCTTGGGACATGATTGGTTTTTCCAGCCCACCAACTGCATGCTTTTACTTTTAGTAGAAATATGCCTCAAGAGTGTGTTGAATTTTGTGTACTGATGAGATCTAGTGTCTAATATAAATAAAATTGGCATAGCTAAGGTCATCAATAGTTGCTTATTTCCAACCCTTTGTCAAGAACATTTATGAAAGATTCAACATTTAATCAGTGTAAGACACAAGGCCACGCAAATTATTATCAACAGTATCAACACACACCAGAACACCTTTGGGTGCTGATGTATCTGCCCAAGTTGGGAGTAAAAAGGGTAGGGAAGATAATATGTTAAGTGAAATTAAACATATGACTGTGGAAGTAAAACCAAGGAAGCATCTGTGAAGTAGAGTACATGGGGAAAAAGAAATAAAATGAGAAAAGTGTTGAATAGCAAGTGATTATGGACAATATTAGGAATCAAGAAAAAAATATAGAAAGAGGGAAAGAAAAATTATAAAGAAAGGGGAGGTAGAGGCAGATAAATAAAGCGATTTAGGACAAATCAAAATAAAAGAGAAAGACTTTAAATAAAGGACGATAACAAAGAAGAGCACAATGCAAACACATCCAGCGACAGAATGTAAATGTATAAAATGTATTGCAGAGAGCTATCCAAGACGAATGGGCAGCATCCCAAGTTGAAGGATACCCAAAATGTATAAGATTAAAACTAAATAAACATTCATTATATTCATCTTCCCAACCAAAGAATGCACAATGTGCAGATAACACAATAACCAGCTACTAAACTGTGCAACTCTGGACAGAAGCAACAAGAATGCACTGTATTGGTCTGACAGGCAATGAATGAATAATTTCAGGTAAGCTTTGATTGTGTTTCCATTATCCCCTTTGCTGTTGTTTGTTTGTTTCTTTTTTGTTCCTGTATATAATGAGTTTTTATGTGCTCATTCTGTATATTTATTGACACTGTTTTGTACATCACAATTGACGTGTTCAATGTTCACCAGCCTCCATTGCTACTTGTGAACTCACTGAACGCAATCTAATCTAATGAACTTGCTATTTTCGGGCGCTATGTTGCTCATTAGGTTAAACCTAGTGCTTCCCTAGCTTGTACCTTCTGTAAGGGAAGACAACATATTTTTATGACACTAAATAGTTTTGCAATCTTCTTCTCTAATTCTACAAGTAAATTGTTGCATTGGACAAGGTTGTTAAAAAAGATTTCCTAAAGTGCGCCCCACAGGCTGTAGTTACAAGGCTAGTTAAAATGGTAAGAGAACACATTTCTGATTTTTTAAAACCCTTTAACGGCACTCTTGATAATCCTGATGAATAGGACAGTAATACGTACCACGAAGCTCGAGGTTTCAGTAATGTTCTTCAGGAATTTGAATTTCAGTTCTTACTTCAGATATTTGATGAAGTATTTAAGATGGAAAAAATGGGTAGAGCAGAATATTTCAAAGTCCTTGTTAAAGTTTGTTATTCGGCAGAAGTGATGAAGTAGTCTAGTCCCTGTTAATGTTGCTAGTAGTTTAAGATGTGAAGGTGTAATTCTTTTTGTCAGAGCTAGGCTTGATTTGCTGCATACTAGTGGACTGTGGTTGTGCTGTTAGTTTCTGAATGGAGATAGATAATAGCATCATGGAGACTGTTATGGTGTGCTTCTGAAGTACAACTTAAATCGTTTGATGCATGGTGTCAGCTACCTCACAAGGGAAAGGGGATTGAGACATATAAAGAGAATCCCAGAGCCAATTCGTGGATGAGCAACAGAAAAATCCTGTCATGTTCTGAATGGACTAATGCCATTAAATGTCATGTAACACGTCAGCAGTAAGATCTGTGCCTGGAAGAAATCAGCGAACAACACTATGTCGGCACTCAAATTGTAAACAAGTGGAAACCCTTGGGCATGTACTAGGATATTGCCCAAAGGGAGAATTACTTTGCAACACTTGTCACCACCGTGTGCGTTCATCAATTTCTACAGCCCTTCATAGAGCCAATTGGGAGGTCTATGAAGAGGTCCATTGCCTGTCTGAGGATGGTAGCCATCGAAGAGCAGATATCATAGCCATCAAGAGGGATGCAGGAAAGGGTCTCATTCTTGATCCAACAGTAAGAATGGAGCAACATCTACAGCACGCGACACAGGTGAACGAGGAAAAGGAAGCCATCTACCAGCCATGCATTCCTCACCTTAGTGAGAGATATAATGTACCTGAAAATGCATGGGAGGTAAAAGGACTACTCTTTGGTGCCCGTGGAACATGTTTTAAATTCACAAGTACCTGCCTCAAAGCACTGGGTGTGCAATGGTCCGAAATTGTAAATATATGTTTACATGTCCTAAAAGACTCTTTATATATTTTAAATAATCACTTGTATTCAATGTGTTAACTGTTATCTTCTTGTTATAGTCATTTAATGTTTCTTTAGATATTTTGAATCTTAATTTTAATCATTATTTTTTTTCTTCTTAAAATTGACTTTGTCATATATCTTTGTATTCTGGATCTTTATGGTCACCTGCAATGTCAGGCAGATGTCACAATTTTTGTTTGTGAAATATATACTGGTATTTGAATGACTGAAATGTACTACTTAACCTCTTGAGCGCTATGGACGTAAAATCACGTCTATTTAAAATGGCGGATAAGCGCTATGGGCGTGTATACACATCCTGTGCATTTGTGCATTTAACCCTTATTTATCCCTTATCTAACTCAGCTTATTTTAATTTTCCGTTTGTGAAACATTTAAGTAAATTCTATATACTTTACTAGCTTAGCTTTATATGTTCCTTCTGCAGTGATATGCCTCAAAACAGGGATAAACACACAAGGGTACATCTCCACATTCAAGAATTCCCTTCTTGCGGCACACGAAACACTTTCGAGATGGGCGGGACTTCTTTGCTGTTGGTGGTATCCTTTTAGGATAATGTTTTCCTTGAAGTCTGAGGGGTACAGTCTGTCAGAAACCACAACACACACTCACTAATAAAATTAGTAAAAATCAAATCAGATAAGCAATAAAGTACATGAACCTTTTTCTAAATACCCTTAAAATTCTTGAGCATCTTCTATGCTATGTCTTTATATGGCGTTTGAAATGTTCATCAGAAATCAAAATACTCAAAATACTTTCAAATTGCAGTTGGAATTTGGGTTAAGATGGAAGCAGTTGGCTACCAGGACTTAAATTAACATTTGTAAAATTATATTTTAGCCTCTTATGATACTGTATTTTGTTTAATTAGGTAGTTATTCCACGTGGGCCGATTAAAGCTAAAGGACTACTGTTGTCATGCATAAGAGATAAGGATCCATGTATTTTCTTTGAGCCCAAAGTGTTATATCGATCTGCTGTGGAAGAGGTGCCCTTGGCAGACTACACGTGTCCTCTGGAAAAGGCAGATGTCTTAGTTGAAGGTAAAATTTTGAGACTTTTGCATTGCTATATTCTCTGCTTTTGTTAGAATAATAAGAACAGAATGAATAGGCTAAGGAAAATACAGCTGCATTGCTATTCTGTTAAGAAAGTGCGTATACATTAATCCAAATATACTATTGTTTGCCTGATAGACTTCACAACGTATCAAAATTGCATGATTGTGTTACAGCTGAAATTGTCAGTATTTGTGTGTATAACAATAAAGGCATTTATGTAAGTGCTAAAGCTTTCACGGCCGGCGTTGTACTCCTCAATATGTGATTTTTCTGAGCTTGTAGGCCGTGGTTCATTGTTCCTGTTTTTCTCTAATGTTTCGCGGAATACTGTGTCCGGCATCTTCAGGGAAACAAAGCTAATTGCTTAGCTGCAGGCTCCGGAGTCCAGGACAGACTGGGTAGCGTAGCTGAGTCCCAGAGCCTGTGGGAGCTGCTCGTTGCCAAACAACAACCAATGAACAACCAGGCTCTGCCTTCAATAGGCTACGCCCCACCTGTACGTGCTGCTATAAAAGGAAGTGACTCTGCTGTGCTACCCAGTCTGTCCGGGACTCCGGAGCCTACAGCTAAGCAACTGGCTTTGTTTCCCTGAAGATGCCAGATGCAGTATTTGGCGAAACGTCTGAGAAAAACAAGAACACTGGACCACGGTCTACAAGCCCGAAAAAATAACACATTGAAGTATAAAGGCATTATTTTCTTAGTGTTACTTACTGTCAGTTAATTATTCAGTAGAGTCCCTCATCAATGAGCCTAAGCTCTGGACCTCCTGGGATGAGCTGGATAGAATAAATAGATTATTTTGTAAACAGGTACTGGGATTACCGATACCAGTGCCAAATGGTGCAGTAATGATGAAAATGGGGGGTGTGGTGGTCAGGGGATGACTGTGGAAAGGATATTAAAATATTGGTGAAACACAGACAATGCTTAGTATATTGTCCAGAACGGCAAATTGATTGGCTTTCAAATAGGAACCCCTGTCCAGAAATGCATGGTTTGGAAGCTGTAGCATATCAAAGTGTGAGATTGGTGTACGTTCACATTTTGTCAATAAACCCAACAAGAAGCTGTCTACCTTACAAACAGGCTTCAAACTGTGTACCTCCTACATTATTACAGAGCCTATATCAATTGTGGTGAGCCTCATGCACATGACCCAATACATGTGGTTGTCTGAACATTTTCAATCGCTCCGTGGACTGGAGCAATAAGGTCCTCTGCTGACATTACAGGAATGCCATACACCATACTCTTCATGCAACTCCACAGAAAATGGTCAAGAGGTGTCAGATCTGGCGACCGTACTTGCCATGGAACTGGTCCACCTCTGCCAATCCATCGATATGCGACGTTGAGGTGATGCTGCACATTTACATCAAAGTGTGCTGGAGCTCAAGTTGGCTATTTCAGCAGCTGTGTACCGGTACATATCGCACTGCTGTTAAAACGTTACTGTACTGGAAACGACTTAAGGAACGCAGTAGGATGCAATCCAAGAACTCTATGGAGGAATTTAGCCCATGTGCAGGAATGTTGTTATGCTCAGGTTGTTCATCCCAGTGTGTAACAGGGCAGGAAGAGATGGTTGGGGATGGACTAACTAAAGGAGGAGTGGGGCAGAGAGAAGTGTATGTAACAGGGCAGGAAGAGATGGTTGGGCATGGACTAACTAAAGGAGGAGTGAGGCAGAGAGAAGTGTGTGTAACAGGGCAGGAAGAGATGGTTGGGGATAGACTAACTAAAGGAGGAGTGAGGCAGAGAGAAGTGTGTGTAACAGGACAGGAAGAGATGGTTGGGGATAGACTAACTAAAGGAGGAGTGAGGCAGAGAGAAGTGTATGTAACAGGGCAGGAAGAGATGGTTGGGGATGGACTAACTAAAGGAGGAGTGAGGCAGAGAGAAGTGTATGTAACAGGGCAGGAAGAGATGGTTGGGGATGGACTAACTAAAGGAGGAGTGAGGCAGAGAGAAGTGTATGTAACAGGGCCGGAAGAGATGGTTGGGGATGGACTAACTAAAGGAGGAGTGAGGCAGAGAGAAGTGTATGTAACAGGGCAGGAAGAGATGGTTGGGGATGGACTAACTAAAGGAGGAGTGAGGCAGAGAGAAGTGTGTGGATGTATGTAACAGGGCAGGAAGAGATGGTTGGGGATGGACTAACTAAAGGAGGAGTGAGGCAGAGAGAAGTGTGTGTAACAGGGCCGGAAGAGATGGTTGGGGATGGACTAACTAAAGGAGGAGTGAGACAGAGAGAAGTGTATGTAACAGGGCAGGAAGAGATGGTTGGGGATAGACTAACTAAAGGAGGAGTGGGGCAGAGAGAAGTGTATGTAACAGGGCAGGAAGAGATGGTTGGGGATGGACTAACTAAAGGAGGAGTGAGGCAGAGAGAAGTGTATGTAACAGGACAGGAAGAGATGGTTGGGATGGACTAACTAAAGGAGGAGTGAGGCAGAGAGAAGTGTATGTAACAGGACAGGAAGAGATGGTTGGGCATGGACTAACTAAAGGAGGAGTGAGGCAGAGAGAAGTGTATGTAACAGGACAGGAAGAGATGGTTGGGGATGGACTAACTAAAGGAGGAGTGAGGCAGAGAGAAGTGTGTGGATGTATGTAACAGGGCAGGAAGAGATGGTTGGGGATGGACTAACTAAAGGAGGAGTGGGGCAGAGAGAAGTGTGTGGATGTATGTAACAGGGCAGGAAGAGATGGTTGGGGATGGACTAACTAAAGGAGGAGTGGGGCAGAGAGAAGTGTGTGGATGTATGTAACAGGGCAGGAAGAGATGGTTGGGGATGGACTAACTAAAGGAGGAGTGGGGCAGAGAGAAGTGTGTGGATGTATGTAACAGGGCAGGAAGAGCTGGTTGGGGATGGACTAACTAAAGGAGGAGTGAGGCAGAGAGAAGTGTGTGGATGTATGTAACAGGGCAGGAAGAGATGGTTGGGGATGGACTAACTAAAGGAGGAGTGGGGCAGAGAGAAGTGTGTGGATGTATGTAACAGGGCAGGAAGAGATGGTTGGGGATGGACTAACTAAAGGAGGAGTGGGGCAGAGAGAAGTGTGTGGATGTATGTAACAGGGCAGGAAGAGATGGTTGGGGATGGACTAACTAAAGGAGGAGTGAGGCAGAGAGAAGTGTGTGGATGTATGTAACAGGGCAGGAAGAGATGGTTGGGGATGGACTAACTAAAGGAGGAGTGAGGCAGAGAGAAGTGTGTGTAACAGGGCCGGAAGAGATGGTTGGGGATAGACTAACTAAAGGAGGAGTGAGGCAGGCAGAGAGAAGTGTATGTAACAGGGCAGGAAGAGATGGTTGGGGATGGACTAACTAAAGGAGGAGTGAGGCAGAGAGAAGTGTGTGTAACAGGGCCGGAAGAGATGGTTGGGGATAGACTAACTAAAGGAGGAGTGAGGCAGAGAGAAGTGTATGTAACAGGGCAGGAAGAGATGGTTGGGGATGGACTAACTAAAGGAGGAGTGAGGCAGAGAGAAGTGTGTGTAACAGGGCCGGAAGAGATGGTTGGGGATAGACTAACTAAAGGAGGAGTGAGGCAGAGAGAAGTGTATGTAACAGGGCAGGAAGAGATGGTTGGGGATGGACTAACTAAAGGAGGAGTGAGGCAGAGAGAAGTGTGTGGATGTATGTAACAGGGCAGGAAGAGATGGTTGGGGATGGACTAACTAAAGGAGGAGTGAGGCAGAGAGAAGTGTGTGGATGTATGTAACAGGGCAGGAAGAGATGGTTGGGGATGGACTAACTAAAGGAGGAGTGAGGCAGAGAGAAGTGTGTGGATGTATGTAACAGGGCAGGAAGAGATGGTTGGGGATGGACTAACTAAAGGAGGAGTGAGGCAGAGAGAAGTGTGTGTAACAGGGCAGGAAGAGATGGTTGGGGATGGACTAACTAAAGGAGGAGTGAGGCAGAGAGAAGTGTATGTAACAGGGCAGGAAGAGATGGTTGGGGATGGACTAACTAAAGGAGGAGTGAGGCAGAGAGAAGTGTGTGTAACAGGGCCGGAAGAGATGGTTGGGGATAGACTAACTAAAGGAGGAGTGAGGCAGAGAGAAGTGTATGTAACAGGGCAGGAAGAGATGGTTGGGGTTGGACTAACTAAAGGAGGAGTGAGGCAGAGAGAAGTGTGTGTAACAGGGCCGGAAGAGATGGTTGGGGATAGACTAACTAAAGGAGGAGTGAGGCAGAGAGAAGTGTATGTAACAGGGCAGGAAGAGATGGTTGGGGATGGGCTAACTAAAGGAGGAGTGAGGCAGAGAGAAGTGTATGTAACAGGGCAGGAAGAGATGGTTGGGCATGGACTAACTAAAGGACGAGTGAGGCAGAGAGAAGTGTATGTAACAGGGCAGGAAGAGATGGTTGGGCATGGACCCGGTTATGTATACACAGATTAACCTCTTGAGGGATATCGACGTGAAATCACGTCCATTTAAAATGGCGGATGAGCGATATGGGCGTTCTGTGCGTTTAAGCATTTAACCCTTATTTATCCCTTATCCAACTCAACTTATTATAATTTTCCCTTTATGAAACATTTTAGTAAGGTCTATATACTTTATTGGCTTACCTTAATATGTTCGTTCTGCAGTGATTTACCTCAAAATAGGGATAAACACACAAGGGTAGGTACATCTCCACATTCGCGAATTCCCTTCTTGCGGCACACGACACACTTTCAAAATGGGCGGGACTTCTTTGCTGTTGGTGGTATCCTTTTAGGATAATGTTTTCCTTGAAGTCTGAGGGGTGCAGGGGTTTTGGATTTTCAACCCCCAACGTGGTATTGTTCAATTAGGCTGCGAGTTATTTATAGTCGGTAGTCAAGGTCGGTCATTGTCCTGTGTGGGTTTAGAAAGCTGTCCAAATCCCCAAACAATTGTATATGGTTATATCCAGTTGGTGCAAAAATACCTTTTTATACCACTTTTCCCTTCAGCTACAAGCAGGAAAGAATACGTATGTATTTCAACAAAGAAAGACACTGACTCTACTCAGTTACGAAACTCGCGTAAGCTAAAGTTGTAATGTTAATCTATTCTGTTGACTAAGAGACCACGCATGCAGTAGCAATTTATTACATAGTATGCTGACGCATAAGGCACACATACAATGGGTGTTCCTTTACTGTTTCCTTCCGAGAACTTATATTAGATGCGTTCGACAGGGCAAAGTTGACTTTTCACCACAGTGAAACAAAATTGTGCCATTTCAACGTTTTGTAAATACAACTCAACTTTGCTGATGACGTACATTTATACTGCAAATAACGAGTTTTATACCAGTTTTTGTTTCATTAAAATAACTTAATATTTACACAAAATACAGCTGTGTATATACGAAGCGCATTTAACAATTTAAATGCTAGCAGTTCTCGGCTCGCGGATGTTTAAATGGCCATCGCTCAAGTGGTTAAGAGGGGTGAGAGAGGGACTAAGCTTGGATATATGCCCTTTGTGTGGCAAACAGGATAATGATTTTCATTATATAATAGAATGTGATGAAACAAGGTTGTGGAGGGGACAGTTTTTGCCAAAGAAATGGTGGAAGAATAATAAAGAGGTTAATAAAATTAAGCTAATAAGTTAAAAAAGGAAGGGGATATAAAGCTATTAGGTGAATTTATGGCAAGAATAAGGGGAAAATGGTTTGTCCATATGTCCTAAGGCACTACAGCCCTTTGAGTGTAACCTTGGCCTACCGCCCGGCTACTGCATCCCCCAACTCTTCCCACTGCAGGTGTCATGAGCAGGATCCAGTGATGGAGAGTGGGACGTGGTCAGCTCTCCAATCCCTCCCGGCCAGTGTATGCGGTCTTCGGAACCAGAGATGATCATGGGGAGGAACCATGATGGGTGATCAGCCCGAAGCCTGGTGGGAGACCAAGGAAGTGGACGACATGAAATGATGGTGAAAGATGATAGGAAAGGTGAAGATGTAACAATTGGTGGAATGATGGTAGGGGAAACCAGAGAACCCGGAGAAAACCTGCCCCTACGCTTGTGTGTCCACCCCAAATCCCACACGCCGATGCCTGGGGTCGAACCTGGGTCACTTTGGTGAGAGTCAAGCAGTCTAACCACTTGGCCTTGGCACAGCCAAAAAATGATATAGGAAACTAAATAGAAATAATGTGGACCAGGGTGGGTCCAACCATACATAAATAACCACGGAGTTAAAATGTAGTGGACCAAAGAATAAAATTAGCAATTCACACAATGTAGGACAAATATTGTAAAATTGAATGTAAGGGTATTGTAAATAAATATCTATCTCTTTCTTAGTAGACTAAGGGAATAGCTGCTGGCTTCCAGTAGCTGAGATAAGTAGGAAATATTAGATTTAATTTACAAACTTATTGCAGTATTTGAGTAATGGAATCAAGAAAAAGCAGCTGCATTTGGCGAAAAAGAAAAGTTTGTTTCATCAAGACACTGCACCAGTTCACACATCTGTTATCGCAATGGCGAAAATCCATGAGTTAAGGTTTGAATTGCTTCCTCATGCACTCTATTCACCAGATTTAGATCCCTCAATTTATATTCTGTTTCTAACCTTGAAACAATGGCTCAGTGTTACAAAAGATTTGCCAACAATGAAGAGGTGGAGTCTGCGGTTGATGACTATTTTGAAGAGTTTCTCGGGCTAACAGCCAGGTGAAATTTAGGTAAATTGAGGAGCTCCTTGATGGAAAAGAAGTGACACTGGCCTTGGAAGCAGAGCGAAGGAGACAACCTTGTCAAATGAAAGAGAGGCATACCTGACCCAGTGTGTTCAACATCAGGATTTAAGATATCTACCAGTGAAGAGATTGAAAATACATTTGAGAGGCTACGAAATTTGCGATGCATTCAGAATCTGCAAAATACCAGGAAAAAGAAATATTCTTGTGTAGTTCGCAAACACACAAACGGCTATAGAAGCGCTAAAACAAGCAAAAAATTGAGAGATTCAACTATTTGCATAATACGGACTTAACGTATGCACAAAGGGCGCAAATGAAGGCGTTAATTAAGCAGCGAAGACAAGAAATGAAGGCAAGAGGGTATACATTAAAAACTTCAAGCTGTAGCCAGTTGACCAGGCAGTAGAGAGGAAGAACGGACCAAGCGACAGGCAGAGGCAGGACCAGCAGTCATTGTGCCAAGAAAGACAGGGAACTGTTCAAGCATCAGCAGGAAATACCACAGAACAGATGACTACTCAGCATCTGGCAACGTGTGTGGTTCCATTAACAAGTGCGTCAAGGTCAAGTATGAGCAAAACGCAAGGTGGGGAAATGACAGGATGCGGAGCATGAAGGAAACAGGAAAGAACCAAGGTGGGGGATGACAACAGTGGATAGTCAAGAGGAAGTGAGAAAAGTGGGAATTCAAGAATAACTACAGGAAGGAAGGAAGGAAGGAAGGAAGGAAGGAAGGAAGGAAGGAAGGAAGGAAGGAAGGGAGGGAGGGAGGGAGGGAGATATTTTGCCGAGAGTAACAAGGTTAAAAAATGGTAGGGTAATCCATAAATGGGGTAGTAGAGGGTTTTTATACATGGTGAAAGTGAGGTTATAGTGAATATAGTGAAGAGATAATGAAGATTAGTGAAGTGTACAATGTAAACTGATTAATAAAAGTTATAAGAGTAAAGTTGATAAGAAAAATTGGGAAAGAGGGAAAGTGATAGGGTTGGGGGATGAAATAAAACAGAAATAAAAATTAAAGGGTGGGAGCAGGATAAGATTAGTGAACCTGTAAACATGTGTAATGTGTATGTAAAAGGCAAATATACTGAAGGGTTACCCTAACAGCAAAGGGGCCAGGGTTCAGCTTAGGGGTAGTCCAAGGTGTGCAAGATTTGGTACTCAATAAATCATTCATTCATTCATTCATTCATTCATTCATTCATTCATTCATTCATTCAACAACTTTGCCTTTTAAAGTTGCCCTAAAACCATTAACCATCTTTCCATGTTTTGTTAAGAACTGCTGAGAGAAAAGAACAAAGTTGATAATGTTTAGACCTCAGTATTATTGTTATGTATTAGTGAACTGAATATCTCCTTCTGCCAGGAGATGCAGTTACTTTGATTGGATGGGGCACTCAAGTTCATGTGTTAAGAGAAGTAGTAGAAATGGCAAAACGGGAACTGAATGTGCAGTGTGAGCTGATAGACCTTGTTACCATCAATCCATGGGACATGGAGACAATCTGCAAGGTAAGAAAATGCCCTAAAATTCCTCTCTCTTCTTCTACTTTACCTGATTACCCTCCCCTTATGTAGGACTTACAAGCCAGTGCCTGTCAGGGGTCAGACGAATGCATGGACCAGACAGAGCGAAGACCTGGAAGCGGGTGATCAGCACAGCACCAGGTATGAGAGTGAAGCAGGGGATGATATGAAATGCAGGTGAAATCAGTGAATGGAGAGGTGATGATGGAGCAATTGATGGAATGAGTGGCGGGGAAAACCAGAAAACCCAGAGAAAACCCCTTCCCACATTGCAGTGAAGGCTGTGGCAGCAAGCATCTGAAGCCCTACTTTCCCCTCTGTTCAATGGTAAATGAGACATACTCCATCCTATGCACTAATTCTTCATTTGGGAAACTGGCGAGTATTACAATTATTATTAGTATTACTTATTAATTTGTAGTTTACTTTAGATATGGGCTTCGGTGATAGCCTTGATAGACCACTGTTACAACCCTATCCTCTCCTAAAAATGTAAAAATAATAAAAGATTTGAAACGTACATCTCCTTAAATAGTGCCCTAGCTGATCACCATATAGAAAATTGAAGCAAAATGTTTTCATGTATTTCAAAGGTTTTACAGCAGTACTTAAGTACTTTTACTTTTGTTAGTTTTCTTCCCTTAACAAACATTGGCCCTTGATTTGTGGCTAGTCTGTACTGGATGTTAATGAACTACACCAAAATATTTTCAGAGGATATGGAGATGTCCTGAGCAAGTAATTTTAGATGGGAGACTTATCACCATTTGTTCAAATTTTGCAGTTAAAACTATAAATTTCTAAAATACAAGTGCACCACGTCTAATATCTAGAGTGCAACACACGGAAGGGACATTTTAGAGCGTACCTCTCTGGCGCAATGACTGTGACATTAGCATTCCAGTATAAGGTCATTGTTTTCAAGTTCAAGTCTAGTTCATTCCTTTTTTTTCCCCCCTTCCTTTCTTTTGAGTAAAGCATATTAAAATGCTTTGGTCTAAGTTTTAAATTCTGTTTCAGTTTGTGCATTTTTGTGACAACATATCAGCACAATTAATTACAATTCTTGCTAACAAAAAGTTCAATCCTGCTTAATACATCCATATGGTGCACTACAAAATGGGAAGTGGTTTAAAGGGTAAAGAAGGTATAAGGATAGTAAGACTGCATTTCATTTTATAGGAAGCGCTCAAAATGGTGACCTCAATTTCCGTGGCAAAGTTGACAGCAGTGAAGGAGCAAATGTCCTATTCTATCCAAGAGCTGAATCAAGGAAATGATAGTAGTGTTAATGCTCTTTTTTGTATGGAATAAAAAAAAAACAGTAACTGCATGACAGGAAACGCAACCATCAGTTTCAGAACAACAGCTTTTGGTGTTACAAATTAAGCTACAGTGGCATTAAATCTAGAGAACGCTGATAACAAACTCCTGAAAATTGATATTTCTATACATGGGCAGCAATTTTAAAAGCATTCTAAGCCAGTTGTTTCCCCAACTTTGGTTTAACACTGATACCAATATGTTGAAGACCATAGAACTGCCTTATTTTTAGCTGCTGACCATACAAGTCTGTTCAAAAAATTCCAGAACACTCATAATTATGCGCCAGTGGAGTGTTGGAGTGAAATGTGGTTGGCATCCCTGCACACACCTGTGTGTAATGTTTACCTGCCAGAAGTTTCATTACTGTATGTCTGTTAGTTATTGTTCAGTGTTATATTGAGCAGAACGTTGTGTCGCACAGTTTGCAAATTTCGAGATGGCAGAGTTTGAGAAGCAGCGAGTCTGCATTAAATTTTGTGTGAAACTCAAGAAAACCTGTACAGACACACTAAGTGATGCAGGAAGCCTACAGTGATGAGTGCTTAAGCCATACTCTGTGTTACAAATGGTGTACACAGTTTAAAAATGGCCAGACAGAAGTTAAAGATGACCCTCGTTCCAGACGCTCTTTGATGTCTACCGATAACGCTCATGTCAGGAACGTAAACGAAATTGTGCATATCAGTTAAAGACTGACTGCCTGAGAGGTTTCAGAAGAATGTATCATTGCAGTTGGATCATGCTATGAAATCCTGACACATCTTGGAATGCATTGTGTTAATGCCAAGTTCGTCCAATGACTCATGAATCAAGACCAGAAAGATCATTGCCTCTCAACCTATGAAGAGCTTTTGGATCATGCAAATGAGAACGAGATGTTCCTTAAGAGAATCATAACTGGTGATGATACGTGGGTCTATGGTTATGATGTTGAGACTTAGGTTCAGTCTTCACAGTGAGTCGGGAAAGGTTCTCCAAGACCAAAAAAAGAACATTTGCAGACGGCGCTTCAGATGATACAGAAAGAGGTGTGCCAAGACTGCTTCCAGAAGTGGAAACAGTGTTGGGAGCGGTGTATCAATTCTCGGTGAGAGCATTTCAAAGGAGACTATGCACAACAAGTAAAAGTTAAGTGTAGAACAATTTTATGGACAAAGTTCTGGAATTCAGACCTTGTACGTTGCATATGTCAAATTACTTATATCAGTCACATCCACAAACTCTGAAGTTATTTTGCTGTAGTTCATTAACATCCTGTATAATTAGAGGCAAAGAAGCTGTTCCAAGGTGAAGGAAAGTTCTAGTAGAATTATACCCGCCAGCATCACTATCATTTAAGATACGTTCTTTCACTTTTTAACTGCTTTTTTTTAATTTCAGTCAGCAAAGAAAACTGGTCGTGTTATTGTGGCTCATGAGGCACCACTGACTGGTGGTTTTGCATCAGAAATTACTGCAGCTATTCAGGTATGTTAGAAATTTTGCAATTAATACCACATAATTTTAAAGTTGCCCATTGTTTATCTAACTATAAAGGAGAAAATGCATGGATAACATGAGGCATTAGGGAGTCATGCAGATGTGAAAAGTAATGATTTAAATCAGGACGTAACAAATACTAAAAGTCCAGATTTAGAACATTATTTTAATAAAGTATAAGATTCTTAAAACTAATAAAGGCTAGAGTATTGCAATATTATCAAGTAATATAGCACTCAATCAAATAAAATTAATAAACGTAGCCTTTCACAGCCAGAGTCATAATTAATAAAATATGCTTCTGGCTAATCTTTACTTTTTTTTAAGTGTGTGGATGTGGGTGTGGGTGTGGGTGTGGGTGTGGGTGTGGGTGTGGGTGCGGGTGCGGGTGCGGGTGCGTGTGCGCGTGTGCGTGCATGTGTGTGTGGGTAGTCAGCCAAGCACCAGGTATGAGAATGAGTAAGAGGATGATATGAAATGCAGGTGAAATTGATGATTGGAAGGGTGATAATGGAGCAACTGGTGAAATGAGTGTCAGGGGAAACTGGAGAACCCAGAGAAAACCCGCCCAAATGCAGCTTCATCCACCACGAATACCACGTGTGGGTCCCTGGGATCGAACCTGGGCTGCCTGGTAGGCGAATGGTCTATTTCTTATGGTTTTAAGTTTATGCTTGAATCATTCTTGTCCCCAACCCTAATTTGCATCTATTAAGTTTTTTCGCTATTTAATATGATGGCTAGTGATATATTTGCTCCTTGCTCAAGTTTGTCCTCTGTGTTTACTTTTACTATTATTGTTATATAATCTACATATCTGACTGTTAGCAGGAATAAATAAGGCCCAGCTTAGAACCTTGAGATACTCCATGTTTCATCTGTTTAAAGAATGAAGTAAATCTTCTCACATGCCTTTTATCCTCATGCCTTATTTCTATACACTGTTCTCCTTTATTTAGGTAACTCTTTAGCCAATCTAATACAACTTCCCTAATCCCATATCCTTCCATAATTTCAATCAATTTATCAATATTAACACAGTCAAACACTGTCGACAAATCAATAGATACTGCTTCTACACATTCTTTTCTATTTAAAGATTCTACTATTAAGTCGTTTCCCAGTCAAATTGCATTTACTGTTGATTTTGCTTTCTTAAATCTAAATTAGAATTTTGAAATAATATTATATTTATTGCAAAATTTCTGTAGTTGTTCCAAGAATAACCCTTTTATAATTTTTGAAAATACTGAGCACAACGAAATTGGACGGTCATTTTCCATATACAATTTTGATCCCTTCTGTTTATAAATTGGTATGATGATCACTTGTTTCATAATGAAAACATGTAGTTTTATTAATATAAAATTGTATCTAAAGATGAATTAAGCTTATTTCAGTTACTTCCTGTATATCATGTATATGTATAATGTTATGTTCAAGAATTACAGTGTTTTATTTGCAATTATGAAACTAATTGCACATTTTTTTTCTCTGTATGTAGGAGGAGTGTTTCCTGTATTTGGAAGCACCTGTGCAAAGAGTGACTGGATACGACACACCATTCCCACACGTTTATGAAGCATTCTATCTGCCAGATAAATGGAGATGCTTCGATGCTGTTAAGAAAGTTCTTAACTATTAGTATGTTTTAAAGAAGGGAAAAACATTCTTTACATACAGAATTATATCAGCTTTTCAAGTCAAAGTTCTTTAAAGTGGCATGCAAGTCAGATGTTCCTTTGTACAGAGTGTAAAATTGAAAGATGCTTATTCGAGTCACCTTTTATAATGCAAGATAATGCATTTTAGCTTTAATTTGCTTATTGTAATGATAAACAGTTATTGAAATGTGGGTAATACATTAGTACAGTATGTGCAGATAATACTTTTTATTTCAGCTGTTAAGTTTGTATCAACTGTCTATTTTAATACTCAGAAGTGTGCTAGTCTTTTCATACTTCAGGAATTGTTATGCCCACATCTAAAATTCTGATTTTATATTCTCACAGAATATCAGCAATTCTTACATATAAATTTTATTAGATTTGGATAGATCATTTTTAATAGTACCAGTGTGTATTTTTAAACTTCTATTACACATTTTTTTTGTTAAAATAACTTCTTAAATTCCTTTTCATACTGATTCAAGAAATGATTTCACCATCTGTGATGCCTAATGTACTAAGAAAGATTGTTAAACTCAATTTAAGAAAAAAGTAGAAATGACTTACATTTTTATCCACGTCAGATTTGTACATTATGAACTTTAAGAACCTGCAAACTTCAAGAACAGTTGGCTACCATACCCTGGTCTTTAACACAGCATTACATTTTACCAGGGCCTGCATGTTTATGACCTAAAAACATTAGAAATATGGAAGCACTTAAAACTGAAAAAAATTAGAAAATACAAGGTGCGTCTGAAAAGTTTGGTGAATGGCCCCAGGAAATATAGGAAACAAGAGTTACAAACAAAATACCTTTACTGGATTCCAAAGTAATCGCCATTGGCTGCAACACACTTCAGATATTGGTTGTAAAACTGTCAGCAAATGCTTCTTGTGGAATCGCTAGAAGCACTGTGGTCACACGTTGTTTGGTATATGCAACCTCTGCCTGGCGTATGCCTTTCAGGGCTAATTTAAGGTGGGGAAACAAAAAGAAGTCTACCGATGCCAAATCTGGAGAATAAGGGAATAAGGAGGGTGTGGAAGCACAGTGACCTTGCATTAAGTGAGAAAATTGAATACGTGGATCGCAGTGTGTGGATGGGCATGGTTATGCAGGAAATTCCACTGTCCACTCTGGTACAGTTCTGGCCGAACCCACCGGATGCGTTGCAGCAGCCATTTCAAAACTCCCTCATAAACTTCCGCATTGACAGTTTCACTCTTGAGAATTCATGATGGATCAAGCCCTTGCTGTTGAAAAAGGAGATCAGCATCATCTTAATCTTGGGTTTTGTCAACCAACTTTTTTTGGGAGGTGGGGAAGATGATGAACACCATGTCATTGACTGTCTCTTGGTCTCCAGATCATATTGGTAGCATCAACTCTAGTCTCCTCTCCTGTAATGATGGTTTCCAAAAATTGTGGATTCCTGTCAGACATGTCGATGAAATCTTCTGACGTTTCCATCCGAGTTTGCTTCTGCTTGTCTGTCAGCAGGTGCGGTAGAAACTGGGCACAAATCTTCCGCTTTTCCAAATGTTCGTGAACAATAATGCTTACACTGTCTGTACTGATCTTCAACTTGTCTGCTATCATTCTCAAAGACAGCTGCCGATCATCCGCAAGCATCCGTCTCACTTGTTCAATGTTTTCTGGGATTATGCTTGTGGACGGTCGACCCAAACGTGACTCATCCTCGACACCTTCCTTTCTGTCTCTAAAGTCTTTAAACCACTCAAACATGTTTTACTCACTGCTTCAATACTGTACACTGCGCTAATATCCCATGGGTCTCCATTGCTGTTTTGCCTAATTTAAAACAAAAGTTGATGTTAACGCATTTTGCACTTCATGTTGCAATGACACGAATTCTCACACTAACCCCATTAGTTGGGTTGCAGCATGCACCACCGCTTCACTTCAGTGAGTTGCGTAATAGGGGCATTTGTTGACATGTCCCTCAATGTGTATGAGCAGGCACCTCATCCTCACCAGCATGGTTTTTAAAATATGGGACCGGTCAACAAACTTTTCAGATGCAGGTTGTATTTTAGTCTCCAGTGACCGCTTTCTTGTTCACTGTAATTTATATTGCACCATTTTGTAGTTTAAATTATGGCGACTACTGAATCAATGATTACGTCAAATTAAAATAAATATTTTTTTTATTTTTGCCCTAAAGAGTTGAACATTGCAAAATTCATAATATCCAGTGTGATTTTCTTGAAAATTGCTGCACTGTGAACAATATTATTAATAAACATGCCGGTTTTGAAATGAAATGAAATTGAGTGATATTTATGGACGCTCTTTTTCAATACCACTATCCATTAATTTTATGAAGTAGATAAAATACTCCTACATGATACTGTAAGAAATGTTAAATATTCTCATTTTTTATATTTAGAAAAAAATGAATAATACTAAATAGTTTTGTACTATAAAAGATGTAAAATTTGGCAATTCAATTATATCAAACCTTGATATTAGGGAATTTATGAAGTGAACACTAAAAAATGGATAGAAGTCATGGATAGGGCCCGGAAGTTGTTGACCTAAAAATGAGCTTAAAATATAATAAAAATGTACATAAAATGTAAAGAAATGACCTAACAAAAATTAACAATTTCTTTCATAATACTAAATTGATAACTGTTATAGACAAATAATGAATATGTGGTTCAAATAACCACATTTTAAAATTGACTTTCTTAGTAAATAATGCAATTATTACTACTAAATAATAAATAAATTCAAAATTCATCAGGTCATTTTCAATTTTGTAAAATATGAAAAATAAGTAACTGTACCCATTAGCCAAAACACACCTTACTGAGCATTGCAGTACACCACCATGGCCATTTTCAAGTTATCAAAGGTAAAGGAATGATGGATGTCAGCTAAAACTGTTTTATACTTTGAGAAACTCCTCTCCACTTCCACAGATGTTATAGGTGCATTTTTGAAAAACACTGTTACTGCCTGTTAAATCTTGTTCAAAAATATCAGTTCTGAAGTTTTCTCCTGACAAGATATCGACAATCTGACAAACTGTTTGGTATCCTTTATTTTTGTCCAACACAAATTTTAGTTTCTGTCTAATTTGGCCCCAATCTCACCTTTTACATATCCTCTCTTCCACAATCCTCACTAACTCAATTGACTTATATAATGTCATTGCGCTTTCTTCCAGGCGGGTTATGGTTTCCATCAAAAATGCAAAATTTGATTTAATGAAAGCTAACTTACCTTGGAT
This sequence comes from Tenodera sinensis, assembly GCA_030765045.1. Classification (NCBI taxonomy): domain Eukaryota; kingdom Metazoa; phylum Arthropoda; class Insecta; order Mantodea; family Mantidae; genus Tenodera; species Tenodera sinensis. The sequence goes on along the minus strand of CM060964.1, from coordinate 15,722,713 downwards.
TTGAGTATCAGAAAACAGATCCTGTGCGCACTCAATTGCCTTAGAATCTGCCCTATCAAGATTATTTTAAAATGCCCAATAAATTCGTGAAAAAGAAAGAAAATGACCGGAAAATGCATCTAAATGTTAAAAAATGACTTTTATAAAAATGTGGAAAAAATGCATTTTGATGACCTATAAAAACCACATATTCCTAATGTATTTGTTCCAGAATGGACTTAATTTCTAATAAGCATCGCCTGTGACCACTATGAAAAAAGATGACTTTTCATCAAAATCTGGGCCCTAGTCATGAATTAAACAAACTCAAATAACACCATCTACTTTGAAATCCTAAAGGAATGATTCATAGAAAACACACTGACATGTACAGCAGTTAGTTGTAAACTTTAAGTACAAAGTTTCAGAATTGAATTGCAAATTACCCATTTAATCAATAAGGAGTGAATGCACTAAGTGAACAACCAAATTGCAGAAGGGACTGAATAATGTGGTACTGCATTACTCCCCTTTACATTCTCCTTATGCAATTCTGGCTGGCATTTGGACATTTTGTCATTTTTTATAAATAGGAATTTCAAGGCAAGTTTTGTGAATAGGACTGTTTTAAGAATTAGGATCCAAACCGTGGCTGTGTGTAGTATTTTGAAATTGTGAGAGTGAAACAACGTTGAATAAGGAAACAAGGTTTACACTTCTGTTTTGTCTTCTTTTTGTTATTAAGGTTATATAATTCTCTGTGAAGTAGTTACATAAAGTTTGAAACAGAAAATGTTATGTGCGTGGGTGCCAAAAATTAAAATAATAGTAACAACAACAACTTTTCCATGTTTTGTACAGCTTGGTTATAAATAAACTTTCCTTATTTAACTGTCTCTATTTGAAAAATGAGTGCTTGCATGTTAAAGAAACTTAATGTGATCATTGTCTAGGACATGGGGTAGAGAAATAATGAATGGTCAATTCAATTGAAACCCTTTACACATCATACCTATACCATGGTTACTGCTACAGAACAGGCTCGATATGGCACCTGTCAGTGTGTAGGAGAGTCTGGAAGTGCAGGACCCCATTTTGCACAGATGCACAAAGCATCTCCATGGATATGCTCAACACCACTCTTGGTATGCTTCTCTTCAGATCAGCACATGCATGAATGTTACAGTAAACCCTGTCTTTCAGGCAGCCCCACAAGGAGTGAGAACAGGTGATCATAATGGCCAAGCATTCGGAAATGTTCTGCTGCCAATGCAATCGTCACCTAATGTGTCACGGAGAAGCAACTGAACTTGACAAGCAATGTGTGGAGCCCCATCTTGCATGAAAACTGTAGAGTTCAATGCGTTTCTCTCCTGTAGGGCAGGTATGACCTGTTGGCAAAGCATATCGCAGTAATGCTGGCCAGTCACACTGCATGTCTTTGGTCCTTGAGCACCAGCTTCCTCACAAAAGAATGGGCAAATGATAAACGTAGCCATAAAGCCACATCATACGGTGACACATTCACTGTGCAGAGGAACTTCATGCACATGGACTGGAGGTTAAGAGAGACACACTCAGCAATTCTGTGTGTTCACCTCGCCTGTCAGAGAAAGACGTGCTTTGTCTGTCCACAGGATGGTCTAAGGTTAGGCCTTATCAGTTTCATTCCTTGCTAGGAAGTGGAGAGCAAAGTCAACACATTGTTGTGCATCCTGTGGTGTAAGCTTCTGGATCTTATACAGATACGATCTGAGAATTATTCAAAGCACCTTCCTTACAGTGGACCACGAGTGTCCAACTGTCATGACACAGCTCATGTACTGCTTTACGATTGTAACTGTGCTTAGCATTGTCTGCCATAGCAACAGTGATTTCTTCAACCATTTGTGGTGCAGCTGATTGTCAGCCTATGCCTGGCGCGACACCCAGTTCTTCAGTTGATTCAAACTTTTTCATCATGTTCCACAGAGCAGGTGGAGAAAAAGGACCCTTCTATAATCTTTTCAGCTGGAATACTCTAGAAGTGCAGCTGCAACATTACTGTTGTTTTGATAAAAGAGCTTCACCAATAACACTCTGCTCCTTTTGTCTAGGCCCATGCTGACCCATCAAGCGCACTGACACTGGTCTGGTGTCCAGTTGTGGTACTAGTGGAAGGTGGCGCTGTGAAGCATGGAAACCTTCCACCCCATACTGTGGACATTAACACTACCGAGTTTGGTACTCATACTATAACTAGTTTCCTTTCTAGAACGTGTTAAATAAGGAAATTTTAATTATAACCACCCTGTACATTTCACTGGTTTAGAAATAGAAATTATACTCTGCAGAAAGCATATACTATATTTTTTGTATCAGCTAAACAATTACAGTGAATAATGAGAGAGCATTGGTACAGTTAAGGATGCTTGTGAGTAAATTTACAGTCGGCGAGAGCTACCCTAGCAATTGACAGCTGATTCACTCACCAGCAAACGAGGCTAGTGCTGTCTCGTCCATTCGCGCAATGATTGGACAAGATAGGTCTAGCCTGGTTCACAGGTGAGTGAATCAGCTAGCTGTCAAGTGCCAGGTAAGGTTTCACCAACTTTATGTATCATTGGCTTACTGGGAAAATCTGCTAACTCCAGTTTTCTTAAAAATTGTATTATAATCACTTCCACATACATTATATTCAGCTCTACACTGTGGGAGAACACTCTAAGTGATAACTGTATCCAATTCTGAGTTATGAAGATAGTTGAAATGTCTAAGCAAAAAAGTGTTACATTCTTGACAGGGAAAACCCACAACTGGCACATGGGATGTTTTCCTTGACAACTTTTATACATCCAATTGCAGACAGTAAAAACCTGGTAACTACAAATAGTTTGTTTTCCTGGACAAGGTTGCTACAATGATGCTGATCACACATCAAAGGGGGCTTGAGGTCGACTTCACGCCACTGCGTGGCCGGTAAACAAGTAGACAGTGAGTGAGCAGGACAAAGGCTGGTTCTAGACAGTACGAGTAGCTTAGAGAAAACGTGTATTTGCAGAGAAATTGATGGCACCTTTGAGGGCTGTTCAATAAAGAATGATCATAATTCTTTTTTGACAACATACTTTTACTCATCCTCATAATTTTAATGGTTCTTCTCAAAATAGTCTCCCTTGGATGTGATGCATGTCCCAGTGTTTCCGCCAGTCTGCAAAGACATGCTGGAAACCATTTTTTGAGATGTCCTTCAAAATCGCCTCCACAGCCTTCACTGCTGTTTCTGATGATGGATGATGCCTCCAACGAAGGTGTTTCTTCATGTTAGGGAATAGGAAAGGGTCACATGGGGCTAAATCCGGACTATAGGTAGGGCAAGGGATGCACTTCATATTGATTTTTCTAAGATATTCAGCAACAACATTGTCAATATGCGGCCACACATTCTCGTGGTGCAGCATCCAGCCTGTTTCACGGAAATGTGGTCTTTTGCACCTGGTATGGACTTGCAATGTTTTCAATATATCCCTGTAGTATTGTCCAGTTACAACGTGCTGATAAACCATTCCATAAATATCAGAAAATGAGATGACCATAACTTTCCCAGCAGAAGTAACCACTTTTGCTTTTTTGGGGGTTGATGAAGGAGATTTCCACACTGAGCTTTGCTGTTTACTGTCAGGAGCAAAATGATGTAGCCAAATTTCATCAGCAGTGATTACCTCCGAAAGAAACTTGGATCTTCCTCTAACATCAACTTCAACTGCACGCAAATGTCCTTTAGTTCAGGAATCAACAGTCTTGGAACCCATCCCGCACAAACATGTCTCATGTGTAAATTTTCTGTCACCAACATGTGGGTGATACCCAGTGAAATGTTCAGTATTTGAGAGAGTGTTCATGAGGTTATTTGTCAATCTTCTCTCATAATGACAGCAACAGTGTTGATGTTTTCTTCCATAAGAGTAGTAACTGGAGTGCTGGGTCCACCTTCCTTTGAAATTGATTGTCTCCCTTCTTTAAACAGTTTAAACCACCTTTGAGCTGTACCGTCCCATCTAATATAAAAAGACAAGCTGTAGCATCCCAATTGAAAGATCCCTGCCCAAGCATTAAACTCAAAATTGTAAACTAGGCTGAAGAGGGGCCAATCCCTAAGCAGCCTGGGCGTGCTTTGCATACCCGAATTCCTTATTCTGTTTTTGTTTTTGCTGTAGGGAAGAACACACTCCCCATAGGCTTCCTGTAACATTGTATAGGCCTCAGCTGAAGGTTTGTTGAGACAAGCAGAATTTCAAAGCTGCATTGTTCCTCGTGCACCACCTCCATTATTGCAATAGATGACACTGAACATGTGTCTGCCTGCCTCTCCTAGGCAAGAACCAGGAGTGCCAACAGTGAAACCGCTACAATGTGTTTGTTACACATTAAGCTAACAGAATATCCTAAGATTAAATTCTAGCATGAGAAATTATTACCATAAAAAATTATGATAATTCTTTATTGAACAGCCCTTGTAATTCTTGGCTATAAAAGCGAGTGGACAGACAGACAGTTTGGTATAGAGCCAGTTAGTGTCGAGAGAGTTATAAGTGAATGTATAGAACTGTCGGAAGCTTTTATGGAGATAGCGAGTTTTCCCAGTAAACTGGTGATTGTTTCTGTGTCATCTGGCAAGCTTGGTTTCAACAAGGTCAATAAATAATAATTAGTAAAATTGAATGAACAAAACGTTTGTTGTTATTTCTTGTATGTCTGTTATAACTAAAGTTTGCTACTATATTTGTTACTTTTCTCTATAACTTTATGTAATGTGCTTGGCTGATGTTAAACATGCCAATATTTGTTTTATGAAAGTTTTGGTCAAATTTCTGGTACAAAAACAAATAAAATCCAGAATAAATTTTAGATCATAAACAACAAACAGTTCAGTTGTACTGTCCATTCAAATAAACAAGAGCACTCAGATGCACAGTACAAGGAGTAGGGTGAGATAGGGCAGAGCCTTAAAGTGAAAGCGAAACAGTACGTAAACACACGAAATTGCACGAGAACTGGGATGACAAACACGCATTAGTAGATATTGGTAATGTATCCATTGTTTGCTCTATTTTTATCTGAGTTATCAGTCATACAGAGTGATGCTTGTGTTTGCAAGGTACTGGACAAACCGATGTCAGTTACCTGTCTACTGACTGCAGCTGTCAGTTCATGCCACTGCGCATTGTGATGCTGATGAATGGGGTTTAAGGGCCCATCGACAGCGGGGTCATTTGGGCTGCACATTGTGTTTATACTGCTCACATCTATTTGCATAGAAGTATTTGCAGTTGAATTTGCTAATTCAGAAGTTATTTACTAATATTTTTAAAGCATATTTGTTTTGGCATAGGTGTGTCTATTTTTCTTCTCACGTTAGCGGAAAATCTTTAGAGATATATCTCAGCAATTCACTTGGTGACTGAATGAATAGATTCTCATCTGGTTTAAGAAATAGAATAGAAATAAAAGTGTTGGTTTGGACTTTACCAAAGGAAAGCAAAGGAAGCAATACCATAACCTTAAGGATATGAAATGCCATATTTTTGTCTTAGTTAAGGGGTTGGACTAGAGCCTCTCTCAGTGCCACCTTGGGCTCGCCTATGAAACCAAGAAACTGATTATTCTGTGATAATGAATTCAGGGAATATGATTGTTTATGTGAAGTGTAGAACTGTACCACAGCAGTAGAATGGTATAAATCTTACATGTACATAATATATTTTATCTGTTTAGTACAAATGTTACTGTGCATTATTAAAATTGTATAACTTGTAAATTTGCACAGTTTGCTGACACTTGCAAAATAACACATTGGAGAAACTCGCTTCTTATTCACGAAAGTGTGAGTTTTTCAGAGTTAATTTTATGGAAGGGGCTAGTCTTAGGAAAAGTAGTCTCAATCAGTTGCACAGATTTTAGTGATACAAAGTATAATTCATCTTTTTAACCCTAAGGGGAAAAAAATTAAAATTTATGAAGAATGTTTATATTTATTCATTCAAAAATTCTTTCCGTGTGTCCTTGTAGTCAAGTCAGGGACACTTCAGTGAAATAGTAATTGAAAATAAATAATTACTTCTTCACTAAAAATTAGTTAGGTACCTGACATAACCTATGATTTCTTTTTGTTTTGTTTTAATTCTGCTCATAAAGCACTACAGAAGCAGTGAATTAGGCACATCTAGTAATTTTGAAAATGCTGTGATGGAGGAGTCTTCTCTTTCTTTTTATTCTTGTTTCTTCTTATTGCCAATGTTTCTAAGATTAGAGCTACAAGTAGAGTTTTAGTCCAAACTAATGAGTAATTTTTTTAGGCATCACAAAGACTCTGCACTGTACTTTGTTTTTCATATAGATGTAGGCAAAATGAACATAATTTCTAAAAGTAATGTCAATGATCCTTTTACTTAATTGCATGCAACACAATTTCCCCAATGATTGTATTCACTTGTTGGAAGAAAATCAACTAATGCTAGGCAGAGAGAATTGTTCTGTACTTAACTCTCTTAGCGCTATGAATGGATCTGTTCGGCTGTGGAGAGCCAGAGGCCTGCCATCCAGCACTGGTGTAAAGTGCAATGGGTTTGTGTGTTGAGAATCATTATTGCAGAAAACAGCATATAAGCAACTGTCAGTGGTGGCTCGTGAGTATACCTTTTTGGTGTTCACAAATTTAAGTCAGCCCTGAAAATGTGAAATAGCATCTGCCGTATACTAAAGCGCGTTCCACCCTTAGAAGACAGTACACGTTAAATGGAGCACAGTGTTGCAACATGTACTAGTTGCGAATCTTTCTCCGCGAGCGACTCGAGGTGGCCGGAGTCCTGCACTTAGTCCTTCAATTGCTGCTTGACGGACACTTTTAACTTTGGTATCCCTGCATGCCTTTGTTACTGTATGACCTAAATTTACAAATGACTCGTCTGTATAAACAACTGATTTCCCCTGCCCCCTAAACCTTTTTACGTCTTTTAGATATTTATGTCGCCATCTGATGATATCGATATCGTCTCTTTCTATTAATATGCACTTGTTAACCCTTCTTTCATATTCGAACCCCAAATCATGTAAGAACCGACTAAGAGTGGCCCTTGAGAAATTTGGTAGGGTCTCATCACTGTTGAATAGTGACAAAATTATATTCAGCATGGGTGGAATATTTGCAAACTGTAAAGAATGAACAATTCGCCGCACTCCACCTTGCACTATTCAATCATATTGCGTTAACCTAGCGTTTTGCTTTCTTTTTCGATGGCGTTCTTAGAGGTCCTTTCATTAGTTCCTTTTTAATCATACACACTACTGCTTCTGAACACCCGATAGCCTTAGCTGTTTCTTTTACCGCCTTACACGCATTTTGCTTCAAAAATAATCTAACACATTCATAATTATTTGGCGTTGCTTACTTCTTAATTTACCAATATATCGTCTCTTCCTAGCTTCCCCCTCCATAACTACAAATATTTACAAAAATATTAAACAAATAACGCAATAACAGCTCACAGTTACACACACGGTTTCTTTCGAACTAATGTTAGTGCTGCTCCTTATACTATCTTCTGTGTCAGGCCTGACGCTGAATAGATGAATACCTTTTGTTTGCCTTACTGGATAAAAGAAAGAGGTTACTGCCTTTTGGTTTCTTTTAAAAACTTTCTCTAACCTTCCTCAACATTTGTTCTCGCTGGTTCCCTGATGTAAACTCAATAACAAAAAAGTTTCACACTGCGTAACTTTTGCAGTGCACAGATATAAAATTTTCCGAAAACATTTAAAAAATTATAACACTTAACTGGGTAAACATAGAGAATTCAAAGTAGGCAGGTAGTAGCACTATAGTTTACTCTACCTAAGAAAAAAATATAGATGCATTCTAGCAGTTAGTTTGTTAGTGCGTGATGAATATGTTGTTAGCTAATGCTGGATTTCTGACAATGAAGTCATCAATCCTCTTGCTCTACAATATTTTTCACTCATAGAGCAATAGCAGAATAGTAACCGTTTTTAAGAGAGCACCATATTTTTATGTTTTGGCGGTCACATCGCTCTCTCACAACCCCCAGAATGTCTGGAGGACCACACCTGTCGTTGGTTTACGGGTCTCACCAACCTGACCGGGAGAATTATCAAAATAAATTCACCGACCATATCCTCTGATTACCAATCAGAGGACGCATTACATGCCATGACAGGTCAGCATGTGCGTGATGAATATAGAAACAGCAAATATCGGACTTCTATTGAAAAAAAACGTTTTCTGAAGAAATTTGGGCCTATAGAAATGTATAATGACTCTAAAAAGGATATAACCTGATAGAGAAAAAAATTCTGCATAGGATAATGTGTTCAAATCTGAAATTTATAACAACTGAATATTTATACCATGCTATTAGGAACCTGGCAACAGTGCGAGGGTAGAAAAGGACGCGGCTAATGGCAACTTGTATGCGCTAGATAGAGACAGATATATCCCATTTAACTCCATACTGTCTTCTAAGAGTGGAACGCTATATAGTTATGATTATAAACTTGATACAAAAGCAGCCGTTATTGTTCCCACCACCATTGACGACAACAACAATAAACTTGTCTGATGAAAGAGAGAGTTTTTCTGTAGATGTTTTATGTGTACATAAATAAATACACTGTATTAGGGCAAGAATGAAGTAATGTGAAGTAATGCGTAGTTCATATTATGGGAGGTATAGAGAAACCTATGTTATCTACTTCTAATGCAACAACTAACTTGTGCCCCAGTATGCTACAATCTAGTAATATTGATGTAAAATTGCAGTAATAGTATGGAGACATGTGCGTAAGAAGCTTCAAATGCTAGTGCACTTGTTCAAGTGTGCACAACTCATACGTGTGTTCATTACATCATACCAGTTGCTCATGTGCAGGAGACGTTTAAAATGTGCACAAGTAAACATATGCTACCGATCCTGTTGCCACGTCTCATCGATTTTAGAGGAGTAGAGCGGGAGATTTACGGGTAAATGCAATATGCGTTATATGACGTGAGATGGCAACAGACAGTAGCCTAATCCATGATTGTAGAATAAGAAGAAAAGGTTACATTTAATAGGATTTATTAAAAATATAACTAAAAACTGTGCAAGGTGCCAAAAAGATTGGGTGTTTACATTCTCTTGTGCTCTTCTGCAGCAGCTGCCACTGTTAACTATGCCCAGTGAATAAAACAGTGAAACTGTCTTTACCCAAGACCTATTTAGTACGATGTGCATTTGTAGTATCAACAGTTTGGTAACCCCTCAATAGATTCAAAATATAGCATTACAAAGGTTTTGTAAAGAAAATTTGGTTTTCACATTTTCAGCTTAAAGTTTATTATTAAAAAAATGCACACAAAATAGTCTGACATATATAATGAAAGAATGGTATTCTTGAACAAAACAGTGTGCATTCTTATTCTAGATTTCTAGTAAAATTATATGCTGTAAAAGAATGAGGTGCAGAAGTATAGTTTAGCTACATTTTTCTAGATACTTGTCAATAAACTGAAGTAAAAATTAATCAGTTTAGCCTTGACACGCTATAATTATTGCAAATGTTCTGCTGAAATACAAACATATTGTTCTCACATGGCTGTTATTAATCTTTCTTGCCCGCGTCCGTAGCGTAATGGTTAGTGTCTCTGCCTCACGTTCAAGAGGTCGTGAGTTCGAATCTTGCCTAGGGTAAGTTACCCAGATAAGGCTTTTTACCAAGGTTTTCCCTTATCCTGAGAAGAATGTCGGGGAACTTAACACTCTATGGACCTCAGACTCATTTCACCCATTTCATTCACTCATGCATTCTGTCACTACAGAATGTCACAAAAATATCTTTACAGTATAATGCTTTGTGAGCTGATATAATTGGCTCAAGCACTGAGACAGCCGTACTTCCCAAGCTCTTCACATTGGCTCTGGCACTTTAATGCCTGGCCACCACTGCACCACTTGGCTATAAGAGAGCTAATGTAGTATTTCGCTCCAGCTATCTTTAGCTGTGTTGTTATTGAAAATATTTCTAAAATAAACCATAAAATTAATTGTATACATGATGAATGTTAATCTTTTAAGAAATCATTTGCAAGAATGTTTACTGTGAAAAAATTCTGTGACTCTTTCTACATTTATTATTTGAGAGTGTGATTTTTGGTACGTCGTAAGTGAAACCGTTGCACTGCTGTGGTAAAGGTGAATCTATCAGTGTTCCACTAAGTTAATGTGTTATTTTTATATAGTTATAGATTAGTGGTAAGAGAAATATTGCAGTAAATAAGAGAAGATAGTGAAAATCCCACCTTAAAGAACATTAACCTTATTTATAGATTTCATTTTAACTGTACAGTATAAAGTATGTGGTTAAATCACTTTCTGTAGCAAGTATCATTCCTTGATTTACATACTTATAGAGCAGGCATGGGCATGAGAGGAAAGCTAGCGTATGAACTTGCCTTACCCACCCCACATTCTCTTGCCAAGTAACAAAGGTTGTTTGGATACAGCACGTACAGTGGTGGGTTCATTCCACTTGCGCTGTTATTAACTATTTTGTTTATATTAGACATATTTTGCATACAATAATTGTTACTGTGGTTAGGCAAATTACATAAACTTCAAGTTTATAACCTTCCTTTATCTTACGCACGTAATATCCTTACGCTGCCTTATGATTAACATACTAAATTGTTTCTCTTTCACAATAAATAAAGCAGTAAAGTTCCATTGCTATTTAGCCTTAAAAATATCAACGTAAAAAATTCTTAGGTTTTAAACTTAATATTACATTCAAACTTTGAAATACGAAATACATGTTTATATTAAATAAACTAATAAGAAACTAAACCACTAAATGGTGGAATCGTAGGGTTTCTTTTATATGTTTACAAATACGAGTATTCAGAAGGTATACCTTTTGAAATTGTAAATAAATATCTGTAAGTTTGATTTACGCTTCTCATAAAAGTTGCGTTTGATATTGTAATGCTTTATATTTGTAAATTGAAATCTGCATAACTGCCGCTCTTCATGAAACAGCCATGCTTGCCACTGAATGAGGCATGTCGGAACCTGAACAGCAGTGAAGGGAAGGGATGGCCGGTGGAGTGAGGCAAAAACCTGTTTCAGGGAATGGCACAATTGAGCTAATTTTACCCATGCACGTTATAGGTATATACTTCATGTTTCACATAATGAATCTAGCCTAATTTTTCTTTTGCACTCTGCTCATGTATCATAAAACAAAACAAATAGTTGATTGCAGGTTTTCTAAAGAAGATGTGTTGAAATTTTTCATTAATTAGAACTCAGTTTTATTTGTGTGCACACATGGAAGGCACAGTTCTTACTTAACAAGTGAATGATTACAGTGGTAGAATTTCTCTGTCTTCCCTTCTACATGTGATATATATATATTTTTCCTATGAAATTGTAAAAGAAAATATTTCTCTTGTATTTACAGATATATACTAATAAACAAGATTTGTGTCCTCATGTAATTATTTTTTACATTAATGGAAATAAAGAGTACACTGAATACTTCAATACTATATCCTTACATGCCACAAGATCCTCCTGAATCCCTCATTGAAACAAAAGAGATTCTTTCATGTGTCCTTGAATGAATTTAATGTAAATTTCAACTTCCGAGGCATGGGGATAGGAGGTGGGGGAAAGGGTGATAAAATGTTAAAAAAGGAAAAATTCCTGATGGTAACCACTTCATGAACTTTGTAGCTTGCTGACTTCATGTAGAAAGATATTAGAACAGAACTAGTGTGTGAGTAGATTTTAAAATGCAGTCCAATTTACCGAAAGAAATTTAAGGGAAGAGGTTTATGAATGTAAAATCTAGGGATAAAAGGTATAAGCGAATAGGAAATCTTTACATAGTTTACATAGTTTGGAATGCAATAATTGGAAGAATGATGTAAAATGATATAATCAATGGAGATTGTATATAAGGCATGCACATGTATTTTGATCTCGTTGAAGTCTTTGAGTCCAGATGTCAGTTAAGTTAGTAAAAAGAGTCACAATAGTCAAAATGGGGCATCACAAGCGGTTGTACCAATATTTTCTTAATTAAATTTGGCAGGAAGTCATTCATACGTTTTAAAATTGAGAAAACTTTTCTGCATTTATGTATAACTTGCATATTCAAGTTTACATTCTGATTCATATAAACTACCAAGATTTTTTACTGTATTACTAAATGGGATTTCAGAATTGTTTAATGCAATTTGTTCCATATCTAAATTCAGAGTACCCAGCAACTATTACAATTGCTTTTTACCTTCAAGGTCGATAGTGAATTTGTCTTTATTTACTGTCTTAGTTGAGTTGTCTAAATTACCAGAGTCTGTGTGCAAATACAGTTGTAAATCATCAGTGTAAGATGGTATTTAATACATCTTACATTATGCTGTTTATGTAAATAACAAACGACGCAGGTCAAAACACTGATCCCTGTGGCATACTAGTGTTTGTTTCCTTCTAATAAGATCGGATTGATCTATTTACACAGTTTGCTTGCACTCAGATAAATAAGACTTAATCCATGCTGTAACACTATTTGTCAAATTGAAATCTCCAAGCTTACATATTTATAACTCAATATTCACTGCATCAAAAGCTTTAGAAAAATCCAGTGTTAGTAAATCCAGTTTGTCTGTTGTCTGTGGCTTCATTTATGTCCTCAGTAACTTTTAATAGTTCTGTGTTCATATTGTATTCATGTCTGAAGTAGGATTTATATTCATTTAGGAGGTCGTTTTCGTTGGGATAGTCTATAACTTAACTGTAAATTAAGCACTCAAGTGCTTTGGGCATAACAGGAAGGATACTAGGGTACTAATTGGCCAATAATCATTTTAATTTTAGGGAGGGAAAAAGTAAGGGCTTGTTTCCATAAGTGCGGAGGTTATTATCGATGCGTTAAAGTCGTACATTGATCACAGTGGGTAGTATGATGTGTGTAGAAAATGTATTGCGTTCCACTCAAAAATTGGATGTCGATCTTTCACTGAAAATCCCTGAAAAAAAGAAGCATTTTTAGAGAACGGCACGTGTCTTTGTGTATGCCAGTGAACAGCATACATAAATTCTTATTTACCTAGGACAAGACAGTGCCTAGGGTCAGACGCCTGTCGGGGAGCACAGGAACCTAGGGACCGGACAGAGTGAAGACCTGGAAACAGGTGGTCAGCCAAGCACCAGGTATGATAGTGAGGAAGAGGATGATATGAAATGCAGGCGAAATCGATGAATGGAAAGGTGATGACTGAGGAATTGGTGGACTGTGTGGCGGGGGAAACCAGAGAACCCTGAGGAAACTCGCATAGACGCCGCTTCGTCCACCACGAGTACCACATGCGGTCCCTGGGATCGAACCCGAGTCGGCTATGTAATAGGCGAACGGTCTTACCGCTCGGCCACGACGCCACCGAACAGCGCAACTCACAAACGAAAGGTTAGATAAATACAAAATTTGGTAGTAAAGTCAGGTTCACAACAGCCCGGCAACGGTAACGATGATTCCGAGAACGGCAAGCAAAGCAGCACTCCCTCCCTCCCTCCCCCCTCCCTCCCTCCCTTCCTCCCTTCCTTCCTTCCTTCCTTCCTTCCTTCCTCCCTTCCTTCCTCCCTTCCTTCCTTCCTTCCTTCCCTCCTTCCCTCCTTCCCTCCTTCCCTCCCTCCCTCCCTCCTTCCTTCCGTCTTTCTTTCTTTAATAATAATGATAATAATAACAATAATAATAGTAATAACAATGATAAGAATGCTAACAATGATGATGATAATAACAACAATAACAATAACAACAACAACAACAACAATAATAATAATAATAATAATAATAATAATAATAATAATAATAATAATAATAATAATAATAATAATAATAATAATAATAATAATAATAATAATAATAATAATAAATATTTAGAGTAACCCTTTCCTTTCTTTCTGCCCACCCTCCCCTCCCTTTGCTTCCCTTCCCTTTGTTTTTTCTTTCTGTCCTCCCTTCACTTTTTCTTTTTTTCCTTTATTCTTATTGGAAAAGCGAACACAAGCTGAATATAAGCATTTCAAGTTCCTAGTTCATTTACTTGAAATTCATTTCGCAGAGTTAATAAAGTGTCAGTTTAGAGTGAAGTTGTTACATTTGTTTACAAAAACTCCAAAGTGATGCTCGTATTATATCCTACGCTGTCGAATGCAGGCCATGCTCAACATATGAACATGCCGGCCGGCCGGCCGGTTGGTTGGTTGGTTGGTTGGTTGGAAAAAGGTTAGTTGCAGCGCGAGATGTTGCCAGTATTTCAAGGACATAATTAAATAACAAGGTTGTTTAGAAAGGATCATTTTTATAGCGTCGTGATGGAAGGAACGAATTCCACATTCTGAAATCTCTTTTATCACAGTTAACATCAGTTTTGCATAAGAAAAATAAAATATATAATTACGTTTATCCGAAACCGATAGGTTTCTGCTGCATTTATAATTGCGGTATAAGCACAACCATTTCCAAACCTGGAACGTATTGTAACTATACTCCATCCAGCCTTAGATCCGCACCTTGTATCCTTCCGCGATAACCTGGTGTTCATATTACAACCAAACTCCACGTGGACTCATACCTCGTGTTTATGACGCAACAGAACGATATTTACTCAGGAGCTTCAGAAATATCGCTGCTATCGCGTTACATTCAGGTAGTCTTCACCAGAGTTATCATATATTTTGAAAACTGAGATAATTGCCAATATTTCAGGTACTATATGTTATGGTGTGCTTCGGTTTTGGCGTACCGCGAGTTAGTTGTGCTTACTTCAAGTGCGGATCTAAGGGTGGAGCGATTATAAATAAATACAACATTTGTAAACGCTATGTAAACTTTCAAGAAGACAGGGAGTGAACGTTTGTATTGATAATGGGGTACAGCGCGACAAATTGCCCAAGATGCGGCCTTGCGTAGGCAGCGCAGGGTGTTGGAAGTTCGCAACGAGCTGCGCGGTGTTTTGCCTGTCCGCGTCCTCGGCGCTCTTTCACGTCTACTGCTATCATGAAAAGGCGCGAATAAAACCACACATTTTTAAAACTACTTTTAAAGGCTTTACTTACCAACTTTATGAAAGGTGCTGAAATTGTCGTCCATACATTTTGGCACCTCTTAAGGAAACTATCCATCACTCGCCGTAGTTCACATTGAGAAATGCTGGCAATTTCCTTCCAGGGTGTGTGGGTTTGTCTTGTACACTCATCGAAAGATTGGCTGTATGAGCTGTTACAGAGTCTTGTTAAAAAAAGGCAAAATCACGTTCCCTGTCGGTGATATGTATATATAGACACGCACACGTAGTGTTCCGAACCCATGACTTGCCGGTCATTTACGTGTAACTCTGGCGGACGACGCGCCGGTTCTCGCCCCGTTCGGCATAGCCGTGGGACGGTCCAGCCGTTCTACGAACGCAGTGTACACACACACACACCCATCAGTAATATTTAAAATTTAGTACCTTGACAACGGCGCCCTTTATTCTTCCATAAGAACGTTATTTGTTCCCTGTAATAGGCTAGAGGTACAAGGCCAGTTAATGCATTGGTGCAGTTGCAGGTCTTTGCATTGGTGCTGCATATTTATTCATAGAAATAACGAGAGTGAATGCACGCCACTGCTTGTAGTAAATGTGAAACAAATAATGATAGACCGAGCTCAAACATCACGAAGACACATCTATCCCGTTAGTTCATCCTTGAACAAATTAACATGCATAATGATCCCCACTTTAAATTTCAGATGATCTTTGCCACGGATTCATTTTGCTCGCATATTTCATGGCGGAAGTGCACTCTAGTATTCCGGCCGGCCATGTCAAGATCAGAGGCTGACGTCATCCCGGAGCTTCTAATTACTTGTTACTCGTGTAGTTTAGCAAGGTGATTGTCTAATGTTCCGTTACTGTAAATTGATCTGTTATTATACTTAGCATGATGAATTATTACTTTCAAACTCTGGCCATGGCAGGACTGCTTCCTTTTCACCTTAATATGATTCATTTGGTCACAACACTGCGCTTTGTTAAGCATGACGTCACATTTCGGCTTTTAATGTTCTCACTCATCAAGGTGACCTGTAGATGATCCTGGTATGGTAGCAGATTTTCCTCTCCAGGTCCATCCCATTGTTCAAACCTCCATCAGCGGCGTGATGACGACCGTGGAAGTCCTTGTCTGTATTTCCCAAATGTTTGGTTTCATGTATGATCAGTTGAAGAAGGTAAACAGGTAAAGGGTACAGACACAGAGGGGACACCTCGCTCGCGTCGACCTACACAGATCTATTGTGGCTACCACCCCCAGGAGGCAGGGATGAAATGAGGGAACCGAATGTGTCACAGAGGGTCGCAGCTAGACAGGCCACAGAGACGCGCGGAAGTCCCTAACAAGTTCTGAGATCTCTTCATCCCGGTGCCAGGCCCCGCCAAGCAGCCATGATACTGCGGGTCTGGTGTCACACTGAGCGTACCCCCCCCCCCCCCCCGACGGAGGACAAGGCCGGCCAAGCACCACCTAGCGCCGAGAACAGTCGTTACCATGCGCAATCATCCGCGCCATCTATCCGGCGCTGCCAGCACTACACGCCTGAAAGTACAATGAGAAGGAAATGGAATGAAGGGAAATGATGGCAAGGAAACCATAGTATGAAATAATGCACCCCAGCATTCGCCTAAGTGACATGGGGAAACCATGGAAAAACCAGTCAGAGTACGCGACCACGGGGATCGAACCCGCGGACCACAGACGTTACCGCCTGAGCCATCCCGCTCGGTAGTTGAAGACGGTAGAAGAACATTTGAAAGATTTCCACAAATTAAGGAGAGGTTGAAAATGCACTATTTTCAACCAAATAAGGGCTTGAGTCCTTACTTAACTGGATTGGAAGGAAACGATCTGCAAGTTGCGGTGTAAGTGGGGAAAAATAGATACAACACAACATGTGTTTTTGAGTGCAACAAATATGATGCAGTTTTGGGAGAGATGAGCAAAACCACAAGGTAAACAAATCTGGAATGTTATAAGGGCAAAAGAAGACTTCCTAGTTAGGAATGAAATGACCATTAAGATATCACATATGCCACTCCAGAATTTGTTAGAGGACAGAAGAAAAGGAAATGTATTGATAAGAAATGACCAAATAAGGAGTGAATGATCACTAAGAATTGCCAGAGCAATTTGTACAAATTGTCTTACTGGTTATTTCCTTGTAGGTACACGGGGAATATGGGAATGCAGTAGGCTTCGAGCGTTAGTCAAATCTTTTAAAGCTTTGAGATTCCGTTGTATTTGCACGGTTAACACATAACAAAATGAACAACGATGTTCCATTTCATGAAAGTTTAAGTTTTCCGAAACTGACACAAATAACAAGGAATATCTCCGAAATGGATCATTCCACCCCCCCCCCCCCAAAAAAAAGACATAAATTGTGTGTTTTAGAAAGATCTACATTTTTTGTCTACCTCTTGCGGTTTACGAGTTATTCAAAAGTCATCCAGAGTAAACAGGACTACATAGGCTATAGCCAGAAAATTTAAAATTTACATTTCATTTGTCATAAAAAATGTCTTAAACACATGACATTTTAATCAAAATGGTTTTCGAAAAAATTTTGCATGTAAAGGGTAGTTTAGTGTGGGGCTATTTTCTTCAAAATCTTTGTGTCGCATCTTTGTAAGACATTAAACTTAAATACCAACTTTGGTTTTTAACCGACTTTTCGTTTTTGAGTTATGCTGTCCACAGACTGACAAACTGACAGACTAACATACACACGGACCTTTTTCTAAAAATGCTTTTTCTGGATTCAGGGGACCTCAAAACATATATTTCTGGTGAAATCTGGACATCGAATTTTTGGATGGATTACAGTAGTTCATCTACTTTACTATACGTAGTAGAGAAAGTAAAAAGCGTTGGAAGTGCACATTAAGAAATTCAGTTGTATGAATCTGAACTAGGTACATAAATGGTGATAATGGTGGTTGTTATGTTAGTGGTAGTGATGGTGACGATGTGCGTGTTTTCTTAATTTGACTTGTGTTTTCCGAACCCGTTTTGTTCTACTTTTGCTTTAGTTTTTTCAAGTACACAAACACCAACAATCCAGGCCATGAAACGCCAGAGCGAAACACCATAGCGAGTATGGCTCACTTAGACACGCTACAAACTGTTCCTTAGCTCAGTGTTGCACCAAGCTTTTTAAACGCTCCTATTTGCACAAACCCGTTCAGTTTCTTCAGTCCCGCGTTTCAAGAACTGCTTTATCCTTCTTTTTTCTCCGATAGAAGAGAACAAGTTTTGTGCTAATTCTTTATCTGTTCGTTTTGTTCCGTTTGAACGTGTTTTTTGCGGCTCTTCTGCCAAAGTTGTGTAACAATTTAACTGTGTAGTCTAAATTTATTCACCGCACGGTCAGCCACAATTCAATTCGAACTGGAAAAGCGTAATTTTTGTTAAAAGCTGTTTCTCCAAAACGATTAAATGATGAGAAATAAAGAGAAAATGTGGCAATGAGTATTCTGAAGGTAAATATTCACAAAAGTAAACAGTGTATGAGGAACATGGTGCATATTTTCTTCCTGTTAATAATTAACAACAGTTACAGATACCAGACCCAGTACACCCACCACAGAAAGGTCATTAAGACACGGACTCGTGGGCAGGAAGTCAGTGGTTAATATCCCAAGGACCGTAATCTCTGACTAGATTTCTTTCCAGGGTTTCCTCAGTCCTCTTAATGCCCTAACTTAGGCCTGGAGTGTTTCCTTGTTGGGTCCTGATAACATCCGAAAGAAGTTTCTTCAGTGAAACTGTGACAAGGAATAAGAATGCACAATACAGTAGCTTTATGAGGCAATTTTCCTTATATTTTCGTATGCTTCTTCAAAGACATCCCAAATTGTTGGCAAGATCGTGTGTCTAATTAGTTTTACGGCTTAGATTAGTATCGTTTGCACAATAAGCTGCATAGAAGTCCAGGAATACAAATGTTAGAATACTGATCCTGATGTCAGTTCAATAGCCACTTGAAATAGTTGCCAATATTATACTAAAGCGTCCGTTTTTCACACTTATTTTGGAGGATGACGTTAGTCCGTTGTTTCTATTGCTCAACTAACAAATCGAAACCCTTACGCTTGTAATCGCAACCAAAATGTTACCACGTTTGTTCTGCAAGAAACACATACGAGAAATAAAACAATAAAGTTAGAAAGAAAAAAAAAAATCTGATATGTTGCACTAGCTTCTTCGTGTTAGTTGAGGTAAACATTTGCAGAAATTATCTTATTGCTTATTCCCTCGTGGGCACAAGGGGAATATGGAAATACAGTAGACTTTGAGCGATAGTCAAATCTTTTAAGGTTTTGAGATTCTGTTCTCTTTGCACGGCTAACATAAATAAAAAATGAAGAACGATGTTGCATTTGAGAAAAGTTTGTTTACCGAAACAAACACAAATAACAAGGAATATCTCCGAAATGGTTCACTCTAAAAAAAAAATGAACATAAATTGTGTGTTCTAGCAAGATTTACATTTTTTGTAGAGTAAGATTTGGTCTATCTCTTACGGTTTACCAGTTATGCAAAAGTCATCCAGAGTAAACAGGACTGCATGGGCTATAGCCAGAAAATTCAAAAAATACATTTCGTTAGCCATAAAAATATCTTAAACTTATGGTATTTTAATCAAAATCGTTAGAGCTATTTTCAAGAAAATCAAAATTTTCTAAAAATTTTTCATGTAAAGGGTAGTTTAGGGTGAAGCAATTTTTTCAAAATCTTCGTGTCGCAACCTTGAAAGACATTAAACTTAAATACCAACTTTGGTTTTTAACCAACTTTTCGGTTTTGAGTTCTGCTGTCCACAGACAGACACACAACATATACAGACACACACACGCACACACACGCACATACACACACGCACATACACACACACGCGCGCGCGCAACACACACACACACACACGCGCGCGCGCGCGTGGACCATTTTCTAGAAATACATTTTTTTTATTCAGGGAGCCTCAAAACATATTTCCGGTGAAATCTCGACATCGAATTTTGGTTGGAATACAATATTTCCTTTAGTTACTATACGTAGTAGAGAAAACATTAAAATGGAAAGAAAGAAAGAAAAAACGCATCTTCGTATGTAAAATGGAGAACTCGAAGCTATATTTTGATGGCTCATACCAACGGTGATAAGATAGAAACGATCATACAAATGTTATGGTTACACCAAATTTTAACACTAACAAGGGACACCTTTGACCTCGAACACTCGGAACCACATGAAAACGGACTTAGAATAACAATCAATCATAAACAAAACAGTGGCCTGTGTCATTTTCATGCAAAACGTTGCATTCTACTTCAAGTGACATTTTAATAGAGAGAAACTAAGTACAAAGATATCAACACCATAGGAGGGAAATTATTTGTAATTCAATGACGTCTGTGTATCCTTACATTTTCAATCAACAGTGCCATAAACCGTCTGCTTAAATTATTTATAATAGCGCAAAATACACATATACTACATCTGATAGTGCTTACATTAGTCCTCAAAGTGCAGATGCGGGATTTTGATGAAGTGGTTAAAACAAAGTGGAAGAGAACAATGTGCATACCTCATTATCACATTCCATATCACTTTCTCATTCACGCAGCCCAGTATCAAAACCCACACTAATTATATTTGCAAATGATGATATGAGTATGGACATATATGACAAATGATATGACATTGACATATGACATTGACATTTCAAATGGAAATTTAAAAACAAAATGAAAACATGTTTGTGGAATGTTTACTTGAGCGGTCCCATGGAAAAAAGAGCGAAAAACATTATTTTTCTCTGTCACAAGGGATGTATCATCGTTGGCTGAGTATTGTCAATAGGTTTGAAAGTAAAATAAATGTTCCATGTTTTTCAAGTTAATAAGGATAGTTTTATTGGAGGATATGGATATTTTCAGCCACAACTGGCAAAGAAGCTGTAAATAGCCAGAGTTGTCCCAAACAGTTGAACGTCGTATATGTAACATGTTTCAGTAAAGGCAATTTGCTGTAAGGAAAGAAAATATTGAGCAGAGCTCTTTCATTTATTCAGCAACGTTACTGACCCACCAACTTGCTTGATAGAAGATATTTTTGCATTTTCTTTTCATTGTTCTGGTTTTGCACAAGAGTTATGATATTAACCGTGTTATGCGTTAGCCTGTATCAATTTGTTACATTTTTCTGTGTTGCTTTAACTTATACAGGGTTATTCAGAAGTCCATGAAGCATTTTAAAAATTCACAACTGCTAAACTACACAACGGATAACGAAACTTTTTACACTAAAAGAAAGAGGAAGTCTCCAATTTTTGTTGGTTACTTGTTACACCTTACAAATGTTCAATGTATCCACCCTTGAGTCTCTTCCCATATAGGTACCCGCATGTCAGTTGACCATAGCCAAGGCAGCTTTGATCCGGCGCGAAGTTCCTGAAGACTACCACGTAGCGGAGGCACATAATCCCCACACGAAAAACTCACATGGTGCTAAATCTGGTGATCGTGGTGGCCACATTAATGCCGTATCTTCAGGTCCAATGTGCTAACTCGGGAATGAAAAGGCATCGACTCCTGCCTTTAAAAGCATCAGAAAAGCACTAGAACTAACAAGCAAATTAAACATTGAATATCTCTTCCGCCATACAAAGTATTCTGACAAAGTATGAAATCTATATAAGAAGTGTATGAAGTTTGAAACCTGCAAGGTGATTCATAGATACGATCCCCAACCTCTGACCAAACTGTCCCGGGGAGTCCCAGTAGTGCATGTTAGGCACATCACAAACGTACCACATTTGATCACTTGAATGCCAGTAATCTAATATGTTAGTTAGGAAAGCGGGGCCGGGCATGAAATAATGCTATGACTATAATTATCGTAAGTTTATAAGCAATACACGTAGGGGACACCATTAAGGATTTCTATAAACACTGATTAGCCATTGTTTTCACTTGTTTGCCGTATCAATTGACATTATTTATTTGATAATGTCCTTTATATTTTCAAAAGCGCCAGATTAAGCTCTGGTTATTTGAGAAAAACACCAGACTTTCGCCATGGCGCTAACTACATAAATCTGGCACCAGATATTTAAAAAGCACCAGAGCTGGTGTTAAAAGCACTAAATTGGCAACCCTAATCCGGTCCAATAGTAGGCCACTATTGGTAACTGCTGCCACCTAGCGGTAAATCATGGCAACTCAGTATGGGCTTTCGTTATTAAAAACTTGGAGTCTCTCTCTCTCTCTCTCTCTCTCTCTCTCTCTCTCTCTCTCTCTCTCTCTCTCTCTCTCTCTCTCTATTGCTACCACAATTACCATGATCTGTCGCGCACTTGACTCGTTTAACCTTAAAATGTTTCATGCACTTATGAAAAACTCTGTATTCATTTTTCAAATATGCAGTTTACCTTATGTATTTTTATTTAAATATTAAATGTTTAGAAACACGATTTTAATTTTACATGTGTTACCTCAAGAAATTACTTGATTATCACCATTAACTCAAATTCGATGCTGAATTGCAAATGTATAGAGGCATCAAAATGCTAAAAATCACCTCCTTGCTTAATTTAATGCAAATCCATACTTCCGTGCAAATAAATTCGTTCTATAGTTGAACATGTTTTGAAATAGTCTTCTTGTTGTTAATTTGCAGAAAAGAAAAGCATTGCAATGAACGACTAACACAATGTTATCGTATCAATGAATCTCCTAACAAAAGCGCATGGAAGTTGCAGTCATTGAAGTTATATGGCGACGTAATTCCTGATATAAAAATAATCCTTGCCTCTATGGGCCGGTGGTGTTCCAATGGGAAACAAACGTTACTGTTATCATTCTAGAATCACCATTAAATTGATTGTTCTAAGCTCCTTGGACACCTACAAGTTGCGCGCATGTATAAAAGTGAAAGTGCAGGAATAATAAACAGATGAAGGTTTACGCAAAACACCAAGCCGAATTCCAGCACTCGATGTGCAGTTCGTAGCACGAAACGTCCTTGAGATTCGTGACTTGAAGTGAATCTCCTTCTCTCACAATCACGCACAACACAGAGCGGAAAACCGCTCTATGTAACATACCGTAGCACAGCAGTGTAGTGCAAAACCCGTGACTTCCCACTAACCCCCTCAACATTGCATTTCAATCATGTAGAAAATTGTATGAATTGCATGTTGAAGAGCAAGTAGAGGAAGTCGTGTGAATGCGTTACGTAAAAGAAAAGTGAGTAGAGAAATTTTATGTAATGTTATATAATGAAAGGCAATCTTAATTATATGAATTTGTTAATTATGTTGGACTGAGGCTGCTGTAATGGAAGGAGGGACCATAGCAACAAGGGAGAATACAGAAGTACAGCCAATACAAAGAGGTAATCTTCAACTTAAAAGGACTGGGACGGAAATGTTACGTTACATAGCTGCAGGGTTGCCACGTCTACTGATTTTGCAGGAGATCCCCTGCTTTTTTGCAAATCTACTGATCTACTGTTAAAAACTGAACGCATTTCAAATTCTCCTGCTTTTTATGTTTTCCATTTTTGAACACTACTTTCCTTAACATCATATAATGCGCTCTTCCGAAAAAGATTTTCAGGCAAGGCATTTCCCTCTTGTGTAAAGTCAAAAGATTAATATAATCACCTGTAGATATACCTAAACAGTATACCACAATTGTTGTTTCTGCATTGCGAACCATCCTTGACTGCCGCATTAAACCTGAACATTTGAATTCCACTGAAATAGATAAAGTTGAATACAGGGATCCAAAAGTATTTCTTCCTGTGGAAAACATCCATTTTGGTGCCAAAGTTCAAATATCTCTGACAAAATCATCCCTGCCTGACAAACATGTACAAGTTTTCAAATTACACTGTGTTGATATTTACGTTGAGTCCGTTCGCACATACTAAGTCGTTTTTCAGTAAGTGATCCTCTTCTTACAATGTTGGAAGTGTTAGAACCTGCTAAAATCCAAACAGTTCAGTCAATTGCACCACTTGCTTCTCGGTTTCCTAATTTGGTGAAAGCAGTTCAAGGAATCCAGGAAATAGATTAGAGGCTATTGCGCAATACTGACGCATGTAGCAGTAGCTCCACAGTGCATGAATTTTGGAGTGAATATTAGATCATCATAATCATCATCATCATTGTCATAAATACATATACACTAAGCAAAATTGCTGGTTAAAGAAATCTACTGTTTTCTCCTGCGTTTTCAAATCAGATCTTATGCTCTTACTTCGGCACACATGGCAACACTGCATATAGTTGTATTGGGTTGTATTGAGAAACCTTGTTTTTGTGGATATTGGAGGCAGCTTTGCCATAACAAATCAGGAGCAAACAATTAAAACGCGGGTCCAAACGACCTAGCTGTCCAAGGGCCCTTAAACTTTACTCACTCACTCACTCACTCACTCGCTCGCTCACTCATTCACCCACCCACTAACTCACTCGCCCACCCACTCACTCATTTATTCACTCAGTTGCTCACTCACTCATTCACCCACCCACTCACTCACTTATTCACTCACCCACTCACCCACCCACACATTCATTCACTCACAAATTCAATCACCCACCCACCCACCCACCCACCCACACACTCACTCACTCGCCCACCCACTCACTTATTCACTCACATATTCAATCACCCACCCACCCACCCACTAACTCACTCGCCCACCCACTCACTCATTTATTCACTCACTTGCTCACTCACTTATTCACTCACCCACCCACACACTCATTAACTCACAAATTCAATCACCCAGCCACCCACACACTCACTCACTCGCCCACCCACTCACTCATTCACTCACAAATTCAATCACCCACCCACCCACACACTCACTCATTCACTCACAAACTCAATCACCCACTCACTCATTCACTCACAAATTCAATCACCCACCCACCCACCCACCCACCCACCCACCCACACACTCACTCACTCGCCCACCCACTCACTCATTCACTTACAAATTCAATCACCCACCCACCCACACACTCACTCATTCACTCACAAACTCAATCACCCACTCACTCATTCACTCACAAATTCAATCACCCACCCACCCACCCACCCACACACTCACTCACTCGCCCACCCACTCACTCATTCACTCACAAATTCAATCACCCACCCACCCACCCACCCACACACTCAATCACCCACCCACCCACCCACACACTCACTCACTCGCCCACCCACTCACTCACTCACTCACTCGCCCACCCACTCACTCATTCACTCACTCGCCCACACACTCACTCATTTACTCACAAACTCAATAACCCAGTCACCCACCCACACACTCACTCACTCACCCAACCACTCACTCATTCACTCACAAATTGAATCACCCACTCACCCACTCACACACTCACTCACTCACTCGCCCACCCACTCACTCATTCACTCACTCGCCCACCCACTCACTCATTCACTCACAAACTCAATCACCCACCCACCCACTCATTCACTCACTCGCCCACCCACTCACTCATTCACTCACTCGCCCACCCACTCACTCATTCACTCACAAACTCAATCACCCACTCACCCACCCACACACTCACTCACTCACTCGCCCACCCACTCACTCATTCACTCACTCGCCCACCCACTCACTCATTTACTCACAAACTCAATCACCCACTCACCCACTCACTCATTCACTCACTCGCCCACCCACTCACTCATTCACTCACAAATTCAATCACCCACTCACCCACCCTCACACTCACTCACTCGCCCACCCACACACTCATTCACTCGTCCACCCACTCACTCATTCACTCACAAACTCAATCACCCACCCACCCACACACTCACTCACTCGCCCACTTGCCCGCCGACTCATTCACTCAGAAACTCACTCACTCATAAGGCGTTTTCTCAAAAAATTGATTACCCATGTTGCAATTATCGTTTTTATGACCATCTTGTATGATACGTTTTTCATCCAAACGTGTCCTATCCTATTAAAACTATACATTAAAATGACAGTTTCAATCAAAGTGCATTTCCTCCATAGCCTGTTCTTTTTAAAAAAAGAAAGTATTTCCTCCATTCAGCCGAAGAACTTTCACCCTTTCTGATTACTTATTGGTCAGCCAATTTGTTTATGCCCATTCTTTTAGATTTTAATGACTGAAGTTCGGTTATCTAAACTGAGTGTCCGTGCCGACTCGCTTATATAGCCGAGAATTAGGTACCTCCGGAACAGGATAAGTGATTAGAAGGTGTCCCTATTGTAATTACACGAACTTTCTTCTGACATCTACCCCGATTCGAATTATTTGCTTCAGATACCGATTACTTACCATCCTTCTCTCTTCCCTCAGAATCTCCAGGAGTTTCTTTTCCAGTTGTACTCTGTCAAATACTTTTTTTCAGATCCACAAAAGTCCGCGTATTCATTATTTTCTATAAATAACGTTCGCCGATTGTAGCAATCCAAGTATATTTTCCCTTAATGAAATCGATCTTCCTTCTTCTGATTTCCCTCTCATGTCTCAGTGTTGTCAGCAGAATATTTGTCGAATATGATAACACGCCTTCAGACATGAACTCACTACATTTCTTTTAGAATTCACATTAATTGTCCCTTCCGACTACTCTAAGAATTTGCTCGTTTCCTTAAATATTACAAACATTTTCGATGCTTATCCTTAGTGATGTGAACTATTGGACTTCTGAGGAGCAAAAGGAGAAAGAAACTCTTCATGATTCAAAACTTTAGCAGCCGGTAACTTTATATGTAAACCACACATACTGAAATTGTATCTATAATTATTGCTAATGAAAGCATTCATTTCCTAATCTACATGACCTGATTTAGTTTTTTTCTTAGCTTTACTTTTACGAAAACTACCTTCATTAGCGGCATCAAAATTTAAATCGTAAACGTGAATATTGTCTAATTTATCTGTAAAGTTCATTTTTACTTTCTCTAGTAGTAAGTAGAGAAAATATTGTATTCCACCCAAAAATTCGATGTCGAGATTTTACAGGAAATATATATTTTGAGGCCCCCTGAATAAAAAAAAGCATTTTTAGAAAAAGGTCCACGCGCGCTCGAGTGTGTGTGTGTCAGTCTGTGGACAGCACAACTCAAAAACGAAAAGTCGGTTAAAAACCAAAGTTGGTATTTAAGTTTAATGTTTTTCAAGGATGCGACACGAAGATTTTGAAGAACATTCCTCCACCCTAAACTACCCTTTACGCGGAAAAGTTTTAAAAAAATTTGATTTTCTTGAGAATGGCTCTAACGATTTTGATTAAAATGACATGTTTAAGACATTTTTATGAAAAATAAAATGTATATTTTGAATTTTCTGGCTATAATTTAAAATGTAGATCTCGCTAAAACACAAAATTTATGTCCAAATATTTTTTTTTTGTAGAGTGAACCATTTCAGAGATATTTCTTGTTAACTGTGTCAGTTTCGGAAAACTTAAACTTTCGTCAAATGCAACAAAATTGTTAAGACCTCTTCATTCTGGA
Source organism: Tenodera sinensis (assembly GCA_030765045.1). Lineage (NCBI taxonomy): Eukaryota > Metazoa > Arthropoda > Insecta > Mantodea > Mantidae > Tenodera > Tenodera sinensis. The sequence continues at coordinate 15,695,057 of CM060964.1, read as the reverse complement.
TGATTTATGAATAAATGGTAAACAGTAAGAGACAGACAAAACCTTACTAAATAAAAAATATGCATCTCGTTAAAACACATAATTATGTCAAATACTTTTGTGTGAACAATTTTCGAGATATTCTTTATTATTTGTTTAACTTTGCCAATACTTATACTTTTCTAAAATACAAATATATTATTCGCTTTTTTGTCTCTTGGCCTTGCAAAAAAAAATTGAGTTTCAAAGGCATCGCATAGCAACCAGCTCTTAAAACATTTCACTATCGCTTAAAGCCTACGGTATTCCCATATTCCCCTTGCACATACAAGAAAATTAGCAATGATTTAATTTCTGAAAGTGCTTATGTCGATTAAAATGCAATAGATAGGGCAATAAGCATTTGCAAGAATAGTGTGTATAAGAGTGAGTATAGCTCTACATATATTTGCGAACAGAGTTTCTCCAAATTGAACTATACTGAAAGTCTGCATGGCAATATGTTACGCGACGATCACTTGGTGGATCTTCTAAGGCTGTGCACTTGGACTTTGTTGCCAAATACTGATAGACTTGTTAAACGTAAGCAGTACCAAACAAGTCGCTAATGAACAGATGTTTATCGCATACGATTTGAAGCTACTTTCATAAATGAAATGCAATGTACATATGACCAAACCGCCACTGCAACACAATGCACGGCTGGGGGTTACAGAGAGGCAAAGTCCGCGGCTAGTGGAAGGAGGTAAATCCAACCTCCCCTCTTTCGCAATCGTTGAACGTCGCTGGCACATTGACCTTGCTGTCTTTAAGAATAAGGAAACCATACCGACTGTCTGGGCTTATTACCCCAATAGTTTGTTTTGTGCGCTAGTATGCAGGTGACAGAACAAAAGACAAAATGTCAATGGAAGCTAATGGCTTTTGTTCAACGCACATGCTTAGCTACCCTTCATTATGTAAACTGGTGTTGTAATAACTGTGTTCTCCTATGTGGAGAACGACTGAAAGCAACTGAAGAGCTCTCCTATACAACGGAAACACCAAGGAAAAAAGAAAGAAAGAAAGAAAGAAAGAAAGAAAGAAAGAAAGAAAGAACAAAAGAAAGCAAGGAAGGAAGCGAGGGAGGAAGGAAGGAAAGAAAGGGAAGGGAAGCAAAGGAAAAGGAGGGGGAGAAAAAAGAAAGAAGGAAAGAAAGAGGGAAGGAAAGAAATAAAGAAGGAAAGATAGAAAGAAAAATGGAAGGAAAGAACGAAGGAAAGAAACAAAGAAAGAAGGAGAGAAAGAAACAAGGAAAGAAAGATGGAAAGAAAGAAAGAAGAAAAGAAGCAAGGAAAGAAAGAAGAAACGAAGGAAAGAAAGAAAGAAAGAAAGAAAGAAAGAAGGAAGGATGGAAGGAAGGAAAGAAACAAACAGAGAAACAAAGAAAGAAAGAAGGAAAGAAAGGAAGAAAGAAAGTAAGAAAGAAAGACAAGAAAGAAAGAAAGAAAGAAGGAAAGAAAGACAAGAAAGAAAGAAAGAAAGAGAGAAAGAAAGTAAAACAGGAAAGGAGGAAAGAGAGAAAGAACGAAAGAAAGAGAGGAAGAAAGTAAGAACGAAAGAAAGAGAGAGAGAGAGAGAGAGAGAGAGAGAAAGAAAGAAAGAAAGAAAGAAAAAAGGAAAGAAAGATGGAAAGAAAGAAAGAAGGAAAGAACGAAAGAAAGAGAGGAAGAAAGTAAGAACGAAGGAAAGAGAGAAACAAGCAAAGAAAGAGAGAAAGAGAGAAAGAAAGAAAGAAAGAAGAAAAGAAGGAAGGAAAGAATGAAAGAAGAAAAGAAGGAAGGAAAGAAAGATGGAAAGAAAGAGAGAAAGAAAGAAAGAAAGAAGAAAAGAAGGAAGGAAAGAATGAAAGAAGAAAAGAAAAAAGGAAAGAAAGATGGAAAGAAAGAAAGAAGGAAGGAAAGAAAGAAGAAAAGAAAGAAAGAAAAATGGGGAAGGAAAAGAAGGAAGGAATTGGACACCAAATGCCATCCTGCTGCAATAGTAGATATCTATACCATGCAATAAGAGGAGAATTACCTTTATACTCAAGTTTCATAAGACTATTTATCCTCGACCACGTGTCCAAGTTTAAAGCATTTATAACATTTTATATCCTAGGCTGCATGTTATTGCCACTGGTGTTGGACATGTTGGATATTTGTTACTCGATTCGATAGTACATACAATAATCGATAGTAGCGCCTTCACTTTTGTTATGTTGGTCGTGACACAATGAACCAGAGAGTATACAATATGCTACAAAAAGGGCCTGCATGCTTATGACCTAAAAATGTTAGAACTATGCAAGCACATATGACCGACAAAATTAGAAAATAGAACGGTAAATATGACCTACATTTTTTCGGTACATTTTCAAAATCTTCAAACGTTTACTGCTGTTTTAATTAACACTATATTGGAAATCTACTTTACAAATCTTCCACACTCAATAATAAATAATACTAATTTTATTCCGTTTTGAACTTAATTATTCAATCCAGAGCTAACCCTCAGCTCTGCACGGAATGAAAGAAATGTCACATTTTGAAGGTCGATCAGCAAGAAGAATTACAGTAGCAAATTACATACATTTTAAAGTTTTCAAAAAGGAACGATCTTTTATTTGCACGCAACATTGCAACACTAGGAAAACTATCTAATCTTACAGAAAAGAATCAGGTCATGTGAAAAATCGTCTTAGGCAAGACTGCAAGCACATATGCAAGACTGGAATACAAATATAACAATATGACACATATACGAACATTTAAGAGAAAATATGACTATAATACTGCCCCTTGGGGAGTACGAACTCGGGGAGAGAGAGGAACCGAACCAGCCTCCGTCGGGGTGCTTCTAACTGGGAAAATGTGGTGACGCTGCCCTATGCTGTGTCGTGGCAACGTTCCGGCTGCCCTTTTGATCCATTCGCCTCATCCATCCTCCCGAGGGTACCCCATCAGGGGCATAGGCACAAAAGATCACCATTCGGTCGAGGTGCTAAGTCCTCCTCTGCAAGTTGTCATTGAGTCGTGGATTCTACATTTAACACCTTGGGTGGATACCAAATGACTGTAATGGCTATTAATGTGTTATATTTAACTGTGAATGAAAACAATTTTCACATTGTTTTATGTTGACATTTATGAATTGATGTCTTTGTTATCAAATGTGTACTATTGTTAATGATTGTATATAATGTAGAGTCCTGCACGGGCTTGGACTGAAAATTAACAGATATAACATAATTTATTATACTTTTTGGTTACCGGTGCCGAAATTACGAGAATAACGCAATTATCGCAGCACTTCTTTACTAGGAATTCTATACGATTATTCTACTGAAACATTTGTTATTGTTATTGTTATTGTTATTATTGTTATTATTATTATTATTATTATTATTATTATTATTATTATTATTATTATTATTATTATTATTATTGTTGTTGTTGTTATTATTATTATTATTATTATTATTATTATTATTATTATTATTATTCTTATTCTTATTCTTATTATTATTATTATTATTATTATTATTATTATTATTATTATTATTATTATTATTATTATTATTATTATTATTATTATTATTATTATTATTATTATTATTATTATTATTATTATTATTATTATTATTATTATTATTATTATTATTATTATAAGCAGCAGCAAGTTATGGGAATCAATAAATTCATTTTTTATCGGAATTTATTAATAAATGCAACTCGTACTTCGAATATATTATCAATGCTCTCAGGATGAGATAAAATAGACGCTCATCGAGTCATCACTCGCGCAGCATTTATCCCGAATTTTATGCTCGACTATGTCATAATGTACACTTATACGTCACTATGATAGTCGTCAGTATATCCACCCCTTCATAACGATACTGCTGTCCACCAATCAAAGGTGCACCTCCTCATAACAATGCTATTCATCAATCAAAGGTGCACCTGTTCAGTACGATACTGCTGTCCACCAATCAAAGGTGCACCTGTTCATAACGATACGGCTGTCCACCAATCAAATGTGCACCTCCTCATAACGATGCTATTCATCAGTCAAAGGTGCACCTGTTCATAACGATACTGCTGTCCACCAATCAAAATTCCACCTCCTCATAACGATGCTATTCATCAATCAAAGGTGCACCTGTTCCTAACGACACTGCTGTCCACCAATTAAAGGTGCACCTCCTCATAATGATGCTATTCATCAATCAAAGTTGCACCTGTTCATAACGATACTGCTGTCCACCAATCAAAGGTGCACCTCCTCTAATTATGCTATTCATCAATCAAAGGTGCACTTGTTCATAACGATACTGCTGTCCACCAATCAAAGGTGCACCTTGAATTAAATTATATTGCTGTTTAACGATGCTGTCAATTGCCAGGATCACATCAACATCGCCGGTGTGCCGGAATTTCGTCTCGCAGGAGTTCGTTTACATATCAGTAAATCTACTGACATGGAGCATACTTAAAACCATTGCTCTTTGCGGGATTTGAACCCGCGACCTTGGGATCAGTAAGCCAGCGTCTAACCAAATGAGCCACCCAGACCGACACAACCACTTGGAGCTTAGAAAAAGTCGCACATTCGAGTGAAAGTGATTAAACTCAGTTTGTCTTCTTGGTTTTGTAAGATTTTTTTTTTTTTTTTTTTTTTTTTTTTTTTTTTTAAAGGTGATAGTGTAGATAATCTCTGGATCATTGTGCCAAAGCCAACATAACAATAAAATCAATAATTTCGCAGTTGAAGATACAACTATTCATTCTTCTGTTTATAATAGAATAATAACAAATACATGATTAAAATGTCCAGTACCATTGGCGATAACATGTAGCGTAGTGTATTAAAAGCATTTTACAAATGTTGTAAACTTAAGACACATGTTCAAGCATAAATAGACGATCAAACTTGAGTAAAATGGCAATTAAGATGCGACTATATTTCATGAAACGAGCGGTTGCGAGTAATCCCTGATGAGTGACAATATTAATGAACATCTGAAAGGCGTGAATTACGCAGAACTTTGTGCTTCCCTGCAAAGATGGTAGATGGCAGTAGATACACGGAAAGAAGCGAAACAAAATAACATCGCGTACGGCTCACAGTAGCGCGGTTCAAAAGACGGGAAAGACGAAGAATCAACAGGTTTCAATGATATCGTTTGCTCCTAGAAATGTCCCACAGACTTTTAGGGTGAAAACTGATTAAATGTTAGAGATATACACGACACTCTCCAACTTCAGATCCCTTACAGTAATCCCCAAACTAGCAGTTGTCAATTAACTACTACTTAGGAACCTCAGGTATCCCTTATGGAGTATTTCAGTAGTTCTCAAACTAAGGGATGTTAAACTTTCTCGGTGAGTACCAATCATTTGCCTGAAACTTAGAGGAAATAACATATGTTAATAATAGCAGTATTAGTAATGATTGGAACAATTATGCTAGTAATAGTAACAACAATTAATAATAAGGATAATGATAATGGTAATGGTACTGGTAGTGGTAGTGTAGTGTAGTAATAGCAGTAGTAGTAGTAATAATAATAATAATAATAATAATAATAATAATAATAATAATAATAATAATAATAATAATAATAATAATAGTAATAATAATAATAATAATAATAATAATAATAATAATAATAATAATAATAATAATATTAATAATAATAATAATAACAATAATAATAATAATAATAATAATAATAATAATAATAATAATAATAATAATAATAATAATAATAATAATAATAATAATAATAATAATAATAACAATAACAATAACAATAACAATAACAATAACAATAACAATAATAATAATAATAATAATAATAATAATAATAATAATAATAATAATAATAATAATAATAATAATAATAATAATAGTAATAATAATAGTAATAATAGTAATAATAATAATAATAATAATAATAATAATAATAATAATAATAATAATAATAATAATAACAACAATAATAATAATAATAATAATAATAATAATAATAATAATAATAATAATAATAATAATAATAATAATAATAATAATAATAATAATAACAATAACAATAACAATAACAATAACAATAACAATAACAATAACAATAACAATAACAATAATAATAATAATAATAATAATAATAATAATAATAATAATAATAATAATAATAATAATAATAATAATAATAATAATAATAATAATAATAATAATAATAATAATAATAATAATAATAATAATAATAATAATATTAATAACAATAACAATAACAATAACAATAACAATAATAATAATAATAATAATAATAATAATAATAATAATAATAATAATAATAATAATAATAATAATAATAATAATAATAACAATAACAATAACAATAACAATAACAATAACAATAACAATAACAATAACAATAACAATAACAATAACAATAACAATAACAATAACAATAACAATAACAATAACAATAACAATAACAATAACAATAACAATAACAATAACAATAACAATAACAATAACAATAACAATAACAATAACAATAACAATAACAATAACAATAACAATAACAATAACAATAACAATAACAATAACAATAACAATAACAATAACAATAACAATAACAATAACAATAACAATAACAATAACAATAACAATAACAATAACAATAACAATAACAATAACAATAACAATAACAATAACAATAACAATAATAATAATAATAATAATAATAATAATAATAATAATAATAATAATAATAATAATAATAATAATAATAATAATAATAATAATAATAATAATAATAATAATAATAATAATAATAATAATAATAATAATAATAATAATAATAATAATAATAATAATAATAATAATAATAATAATAATAATAATAATAATAATAATAATAATAACAAGAAGAAGAAGAAGAAGTAGAAGAAGATGAAGGAGAGGAGGAGGAAAAGGAACAATAATACAGCCTATATGATTTAATAGCTCATTAATTGGTTACATAGTTGTTCGTTACGCAATGTACAGATTTTTTATTGGAAATGTGTAGAAGAGATGCATCTGTGGCAGTTACCTTGGTACCAAAACCTTCATTGGGTTTGTTCGTTATGTAGAGGTT